>JAUBNY010000836.1:1407658-1426331 GCA_032275445.1 Crypturellus soui
AGTAAAGGAGCAGCTTTGGTGGTGACAGGATGCCAGGACCAGAGCAGGCTATTCTCATATGCAGTCCTTCCCTTGCCGATAATCCCACGTATAGCACTGAACCCACCCAGGAAGTTTTCAGCATAGCTGTTTGTATCTAAAAACGCTGCCATGAAGGCTGGCTTGTCTAGAGCTCTGCAGTTTTCAAGAAATCAGTAGTAAACTCTAGGCAGACCTGCACACAACTATTCCTACTGACTAGGCACAACTTCTGGACCGTTACAGGACTCGCCAATTACTGCAGTAAGAGTAGCTGCTAATTTTGAACTGTAAGATGATTTTGACCTTTGCCTGCTGACTCCCTACGCTCTCTGCTGTGAGAGTTGGGCAGTGTCTTGGTTCTTGCTGATCAGCTGAACAAATCCAGACACAGAGAGCAGTAGTGAGGGCTGAGTGCAGGGAGCCACTTGAACTCTGTAAGAGGAAGGGTATTCTCTGGAGCACCCAGGGTTGACAAAAAGACCTACTCTTCTGCTTAAGCTATGTACTGCCGTGCTCACTGTCATTAAGCATGACAGCCTTTAGTGTCATTTGCATACCTGGATGTGGAGAACCTCAGGGGAAAATGTGCTCTCTTTCAGACATTGTTTAACGGAGGACATGCTTGGCCAGTGGATTACCAACGGAGATGAAGGAGCCAAGTATTCTGCCTGCAACTGTACAGATGGCATCCAGGTAACCTGGAATAATCTTGGAAGAGAGAGAGAATGAACATGGGGCACTGGAAGGCCTTACAGAGTCTGTGAGATAATGTGGGTGGACATGATAATAAGGGGATCCCTGGTGTTCAGATTTATCTCTTTTTTTGCTTTGTATTTTTTGTACCCTGGCTAACCCTGGACTGCATCAGTTTAGCGGAGGGAGGGAAGGAAGGAAAGAAGGAAGGAGGGAAAGAGGAAAGGAAGGAAACATCATCCTCTGAAGATTCACTTGTTAATCTATCTGTCTAGCTCCTCTTGGTGGGAGAAGGTGTAATGGTGTTTTTGACTGTTGTGTGATTGTCCCATTTAGCAGAGGTGAGCGTGTATTCACGAGAAGGATTGCATTTTACACAGCACTGTAATTATTTGAAAGCACAGCTATTATTGCTGTTTGCTGTTCAGAATTTAACTTTATACAACAAATAGATCCATCTGTCTTTGCTCAGTATTATAAATAGTGATGATTAATCGTAACAATTAGCATTGCAGTGATACATGCAGAACCAGGTATGGACCCTGTGAGGCTTAGTGTCTTTATATGTGCTTAAGGAAAAGGCAGATTCTGCCTCAAGGACTTTACAGTTTAGTGTGTTGAGCTGGGAGTCCAGCTGACCTCTCTTTAGTGCTATTCACCAGTCTTCAGCTTTTTCCAGTAGGAAATAAAACCCAGGGCACAGTGTGATGCTGTTTGTAATAAAGCATGCACTTAGTTGAACATTCCTAGCTATTCCTTAAAATGCAGCTATTATGCAGTTTTTTGTACATAGTCTTAATCTCACATCATTAAAAGTATGGCATCGTTTTTCCTGTAAGTCAGGATACTATTTGAAGCTGATTCTCACCTCCAGAAGGCACAGGCAGGTGTTCCTCAGCATGATAGAAGCTATTTTGTCTATTCTGATGCAAAGTTATGAAGAGATACATGATGAGGAGGCTAAGGTTTTTGTTATGTATGAGCTGAAAGAAGCAGCCAGCATGCTGGCTGAGAGGACATTTCAACCTCACGAAGCAGTCGATGCAAGTTTGACCCTCAGCGTGTTAAATTACATTCTCAGGATAAGCCCAAGATTTCTGTGCAGCACTGGACTAACAATACAGCAAATACCATCCCAGTGACTGACAGTACAGCAAAAGCATCTAGGGTGGCTGCTGATGAATGGAAGATGAGAGTTTGAGGTTGCTGCTCTGTGAGCTGTTTTGCCCTCTCTCATTGTCCGTGCAGTTGCTCTGAGGTTCTGCTAAACAGGACAGAGCTGAATTCAGCAAAAACCTTCCTGCCTAGCACCAAGCACGTTTCAAGGTCTCACTGTTGCCAGTAGAACTGAAGTGTAGATTCAAGCCAAGGTATCTTTGTAAGCACCTTGTTAAATCTGTGCAGACCAACACACAAGGATGTATGCAGTGTGTTTCAGCACCCTGATTTGCAGATCACTAGTTTCTCTAGGAATCAGTCCCAGGACCAAAATATAGTCATGGCCTGCTCTCACATTGTCCTAAAATACCAAGTTTTAACTAAAATGGTGACACAAACAATCTTCCTTTGTTGCCTCTCAGACTTGCCCACCAACGAACTATTCTGCACCTCACCGAAGAACCTTCTCCACGCGGATGCTTTACAACCTCACAGGGCACAATGTGGAGACCTACATCCTGGCAACTACCAAAGATTTCCTACAAAAACGGTACAGTATCATTCCCCATTCCTTCTCCTTTGCATTCTTTGGGGGCGGCAGCTGCCTGTACATATAATTTCATTAGTTGATATACCAGCTAGCCAGCTATTTTGTATTGGCATCTTGCATGCTGATGGCTAGAAGTGGAAAGGGGTAAGGGGGTGAATATTGGGAGCATTATTTCCCCCCTCCTCTTTCTTCCCCAGATTGTGGCAGCAGATTGTGCAGGATGGGGAATAGAAGGGCCTCGCTGCTTTTGGTTTCTGTGAATCTGATGAAAGAAGGTAAAATGTATTGCAATGACAGAGTTACAGGGAAAGGTTCTTGGAAGTGCTGTGCTTCATCATGGCAGAGATAGCCTAGGGATAGCTTGTCAGTCACACGATAGGCGGATGGCTGGATCTGCCGACAAGCCTTTGTCTGGCTCTGAAATATTAAAAAAGTGGAAGATCTGACACAGCTTGTCCTGAAGTGAACCCTAGGGAGAGGGTAATTTTCATCAAAGTTTGATTCTCTGAAGAGTCTTAGTGTGTGCTTCACTTCAACAAGTACCTGCATTCCAGCAAAGCCAGAAGATGAGTGTTTTCTTATGCTATGGGACACAAGGAAAAAGAGAGCTATCAGAGTGTCCTGATGCTGCAGCAGAATGTCTGGAGCGGAAAAATCCTGCCATTATGGTAGTCAAGGGATGTGTTCATCTATCCGCTGGTTTCAGCTAAGCTGCTCATCTTCCGGGAAAATGAACTCATCTCATTCCAGCGTGGTGGCCAACCAGCTTAGGAGCCTATGTAGCTCCAAAGGGTTTTTCAGATAGAGGCTGTCAGCCTGGGTTTGTGACAGAGCTGCCAAGTTTCTCTTTCCCTTTCTTTTTCCCTTCCTTTTTCCCCACAAAAGGGCTCCTGCAGTATGTGGTCTAGCAGCACATACTGCAACAAGCCTTTCCATGGTGGTAATATATTTACCTTTGGTTTTCACTCAGGTATGGTGGCTGGAGCTTTGGTCTGCCTTTGACTCCAGATCTCCAGTTTGATATCAGGCCTGTGCCCCCCAACAGGAGATTGACAAAGGTAACTAAACTTCCTGCTTATAATAGCAGAGGAAATATGGGACCAAGGAGAGAATGCGGTGAATACAGGGATATTTCAGGAGATAAAAATGAGTCCCTCTGAAGGCTGCAAATTGTCATGGAGGAGATGACTTGCATGTCATTTCCTTTCCTTTCCCCTTCTTTATTGACCTGCCTTCTCCTCCTAGCAGGAAACAATTTTTCTGCTCTTATAATTTTATTATACAGAGGTGAAAAGATAAGTTAGTGGCATTTTTCTCTCCTGAGAGAACGTATATACATTAACTAGAGCTGGCTTGTACATTCTGATTTACTGGTTTCTCTGTTTCTGCTCACTGAAAATGTTGTAACACATCAGTGTTAAAAGCAACAAGGCTGAAATCTGAAGTAGCAGGAAATGCAAGAGAGTTGACAAGATGCAGATACCTCTTGGCAAAACCTAACTACCATGGGAGTGCTCCTGCTAGTGCAGTGCTGTTTTCAGAGGTGGTTCCAGTCAAAGGGAGTCACAGGGTTTATTGCTTTTCTAACACACAGAGCTCATGTGCTCAGTTTGCAGATGTTTTTCCCCCTTCCCATCTTGCAGGCTCATCCTAGATTTGAATGCTGTTTGTGTTTGTTGCTTGTCAGGTTTAGTACCTGGAAAGTATTGGAAATAGGGGCAAACTTCCAGCCCTCTTTTCTTCTAGCAGTGCTTCCTCTATTAGAACTGAGAGAATAAAACCACTGAGGCCTTGGAGTAGACAAAGACTGTGCTATGGGTAGTCTGTAAGTCTCTAACCTTAATAGCCTAAACATTGTGATGTCCTTGAGGAGATAACTAACATCCTTGACTCAGAGTCTATGCATTGTGCCCAAAGTAGATGATAGTGAATTCACATAAACTGCGTGTCCTGTGTTGTGTTTTTATTTATATAAGAATATATATATTGTCTCTAACAATTTCTCTCACTTTTTTTTTTTTTTGATTTCTCAATTGTGTGCAGGTATGGTACAACCCAGAAGGCTATCACAGCCTTCCAGCCTATCTGAACAGCTTGAACAACTTTCTTCTTCGAGCTAACCTGCCAAAAAATGAGACTTCCAGATATGGTAGGTGCTTACTTTGCATGAACAGATATTTTCTCCCGTTTGCAGGGAATATCCTGGTTCTGTTAAATTCAATGACAACATTTATTTCAACTTCAGTGAGGCCATTTCTTTATTCCCAAATACATGAATGCCTTTAAAAACATGCATAAATAGCATTACTCAAAAACTCAGTGGAGTTGAACAAGGAAGCCTATAGCTCCTACGTGAAATACTGTCTTTATCCCACAGTTGGTGACAGTTCCTATTTGTCTTGCTGCCTTTCACCATTATACTGGAATAACTGGATTTTAAGAGGTGCCCATTATTTATGCACGGAAAAACTACCTTAGGTTATCTCCAGGAGTGGTTTGTATTAGTTAATTTTAATATTTCACCCTTCTGCTGAGAGGAACTCAGGAGGTGTGTGTGCATGTGTTTGTGAATGCGAATGAGGGAGATAAATGTAAGATTAAGTGAGAAACAATTTTTAGTTCTATTTTTCCTCTGACATATGACATACACAGAGTATTGCTGGCCCATGTAGGGTTATCAGTTCTCCAAGCTTCTCCTCACTAATGTGATGCAGTAACCCAATTTCCCACTGATAAACCAGAGTTGTCCTATTGTACTGGTTGCTGTTTAGCCTAAATTACAGATGAAGTCTGGACACAAATATTTATTTGTATGTGTATGTCTCTAGCAATGAAAGGGGTGCAGGGTGAAGAAAAATTACATTGATGGCATTTTGAGAGATCTTATTCAGAGACTGGTAGGATGTGATGAGACTAGTGATGATGGGCAGAAATGCTCTGCTGGTACATTTTCTTTGATAAATGCTGGCCTTTGAGCCATGTCCTGATCATACTTAGTCTCCCTCAACTCAGCTGGCTGCAGCTGCAGGTGCAAGTGAGGTAGGTGCCACTGTCTTTTTCATTATGAGCTCTTTGCTCATGAGGCTTTTCCCCAGTGATTAATATGAATTTAGATATAATGGAAAAGGCATCTGCTCTGAAGCTTTGCTTGTCATGCCATGAATTAAAGACACAGCAAAATGCTGATTACAGAATCAAAACAAGATGCCTCTCTTCCCACCTCCACATACTGATGCTCTGAAACCCCCAAGAAGCTCAGCTCACAACAAGAAAAAACAGAAGCAAAACCAGCACCTTGGCCCCACCACTGTCCCAAAATATCCACGGGCCTGGGCACCTGGGATTTGCAGCATGTCCTCGAGGTCAGAACAGCCGAGCTCTTAGGTCTGTGCTGGAAGAGCATATCTCAGAGCTGCAGCCTCTGTCCCGGTGGGGAGAGAGGAGACCCGAGTGGGACGCTTGCAGCCGCACAAACATCCCAGAGCAGCTGAATTATTAAGCAGTGAAGTTTGCCCTGTCTCTGTATTCCCAGCACATACTGCAGTGAGAGCAAAGGCAGGAAGTTTGTGTGAACAGTCAGAAAGTTTTCCTGGGGATAGTCTGCTACCAGCAAAATAACAATTTTTGGTGAAAAAGAATAGCACCATTTTTTATTCCATCTGTCCTGCTGCTTCTGTGGTTTTGGAAAAAAATAAAGAATAGTAGTAAATGACCAGACATAATTCTCCACTTCTCACTAATGATCCCATCTATAGAATGGGGAAAATAAAATGAATGGATGAGGATAGCTCCCCCAGGGTAGTGTAAATCCACTTTGAAATACAATTGAACAGACATTCTGTGTGGTATGTTCCTGGCAGCTAGATCTATTTGTTGTTATGACAAATAAATGACAGTTTAAGAACCATTGAAATGGCCAGATAAAAGTATGTTGTCATTTCAGCAGTTTAAAAGAGGTGCCAGTCCTGCTTTAGACGTTTGACTTAGACTGCATATTTTTTTAAAAAATACATAAAGAGCTTTTTACCCTGTCACTAAGCAAATCATAATAGCTTTTGACTTATGTATATTGTGCTTTTTCTTCTCTCAATCCTGACCAACAAAAAAGAGAAAGCATTGAAATGGAAATTTTGACTTCTAGCCTAAGCTTCAGTAAAGAAAAAATGGCTTTATAGTGAAGCATTAACAGATTAGACAGACTTTTTCTCTCTCCCTTTTAGAGAGGGGAAACATTTCCTGACTGTTGCATGTCTTTATCGGCAGCCTGATTTTTTAATTCCATTTTGCTCGCTGACAACAAGGTTGAGATTTTAGCCCTTAAGGAAGAATTTTATGGGAAATCTTTCTTTTCAAATGTATATGCTCAGTTTGGCATTTGATCAACTAAATCTGCAGTCTCCTCCTCTCTAGCCATATGTCAGAGTGCTACTTCTTAGGGAAAGGAGCACAAAATAGTTCTTCTGCCTCATATTAACTACTGAAAGTCAAGCACCTGTCTGTAAGGAGCTTAAATTTCAGACACGGTGTGTTCTGTGTTCTTGCAAATCCTTTGATTTAATAGTAACTAGAGGTCCTCCAGCCTAAATATGGGTTTAGAATCTCACTTTTAGGCACATAAATGTCTGAAACTAAAATGTTTTACAGGTGTCAGAGTTTAGAGACTGGGCTGTAATTGCACAGACCTTCTCTGGAGCTTAAAGGTGGTCCAGCAGAGCCCCACAGTTTTGCTTGTTGCAAAACTGTTTTTGTAGACACAGATTACCTCTAAACAAAGCAAGTGTACTGTGATGCATAATACCACTGTATTTTGAACTAAACGTTCTTCTTAAACAAGTATGTAAAGCAAGTCTTCAAGGATACCTGCTCCTTTGTCTCTTCCTGCTTGTTGTCTGGAGAAAAAAAAATTAAGGGATCTTTTTGGAAAAGAGGCATGTCACTGTGTGCTACTCAGCCCAGTAGATGAGTTTTAAATAGTTTCTTTGGACAAAGGAGTATTTTATAGCAGCATAAGACAGAAATGTTCTGAATTAAGTCATTGCCAAGCTGCCACAGAAGTGTCTAAAATTTACTTGGTTTTATGCTAACGTCTCAACAGATGCCTATGTTGAGAAAAACAAATAATAGGAAGATAATAGCTTCCTAATAAAGGCCGTAGGAATTATTTTTTTCCTTAATGAATGAGAGAATGAATGAATTGCATTAAATGTTGTTGTTTTTTTTAATAGGTATTTTCTTATCAGCTCATCCATATCCTGGAGGACAAAGTCAAGAACAAGTAATGTAAGATTCATTTGACTGTTGCTTGAATTATTTGGCTGCAACAGAAGCAAACTTGCTCCCTGGAAACTATAAGCAGCCTAAATTACTCTGTAACTTCCTTTAAATGATGAAACTGGCCTGTTTCCTCCCTTGATTCCCATTGCCCACAAGTAACATCCCTCATGCCACCAAGACTCCTGTTAGGCTTCCTTTACAGAATCCCATATTTGGAAGTCACAGTCACAGCATCACACATTGTACTTGGGCATAACAGCAAGAATTACGTTTTTTTTTTTTTTCTCTTGACTTTTCTAATTAATATTGTGGTGCTGTGTTATGACTCACTGCTGCTTGTACTTTTAGTTAGGCATAATACTTATTGCCATCAGCAGTCCCTATGTTCAGAAAGAAATATTGGCACAGAATTGGGACCTCCTTGCTTCTGAGCTCCCTGCAACGCCTCTGCACTAGGAGAACTCTACCACTTTGACTCACTGTGTACTTCTTTCTCCACTCTTTTCCCAGGCTGAACAGCTTGCTTGATATCATCGTTTCAATGTCTGTTCTGGTCGGGTACTCTATCACAACAGCCAGTTTTGTGCTATATGTGGTAAAAGAGCATCAAACCAAGGCCAAACAACTGCAGCATATTTCAGGCATCGGAATGACAAGTTATTGGCTCACTAACTTTGTTTATGACCTGGTAAATAATTCACATTCTTAATTGTATCATGAAGAGAATTCAGTAGCAGGATGGGAAAAAGTTCTTTAAAGTCGGTTGCCTAAACTTACTGATATTATCACTGTCAAGAGTGTTATGTAGTAATTGTTCTCAAAGGCACTGAACACTATTAAATGTGAACCATAAGACTGGATTTTGCCAAGCAAAGGCATTTCTCTTCTCTCTTGAGTGTATGCAAAACACTCAGTGCATTTCTATGAAAACAACAGAGAAAAGGCCAGAGCTTGATTTAAATTTTAGCATGCAAGCACCATGCTGCTTTTCTCTTAGCTTGCAGGGATAGATTAGCTGTTACTCAGGCTTTCTGCATCTGGGTAAGGATTTGGGCTTGAGGCTATAGTCATTTTGGATCCCTGGGAATGCAGGGTGCTCATTTGGCAGGCAGCTCCCAGCTGAGAGTCCTCCATTGGGCAAAAAAAACTTGACTGGACTGAACGCTCACTTTACGTTTTTATATTGTAAATGTTTCCAAGCCAAGGAAAATTACTAATGCAGCTATATGTCTTCTAGGACCTGAGCAAGTTCCCTGCTACAATGCTGCACTGCGCTGCATAGATTTAGCACCTTGTTCCTATAGATAGTTGAGCTGCCTAGCGCTGTGCTGCATTATGAGGTGTGGGCATGCCCTTCCACTCCCTGAAGTTTTAGTTCCCTCATGATAAAGAGGGTTAATAGCACTGCTGGAAAGCGTCCCTGGGCTCTGAGGATAAATATGCATGGTGTATGTAGGCTCAAGTGCTTTGTGTCTTATGAATTACTTGCAGTGCACAATGTCAAACCCGAGCTGAGCTACAGCTGTATGTGCAGCTTCTCTTTCTGCTTGTGAGCTTTGGCATTGCCCACTGCACCATAATGGTGATCAGCCCTATGTAGCTTACAAAGTTCCACTGTGCAATTTTACTAGTGCCTAAAAGCCCAGCAACATTGGCAGTTTGAAGCCTTCAAGGGCATTTAAGTGGCCAGCCCCTGTTTGATCCCATAAGGACTGAGAACTAAAAAATCCTTAGGAAATATGAGCCTTGGCTCTTTCTGCATAGCCCCCAGCACAGCTTAGCCTTGTAGGAGTTACTGTAACACCAACGTATGCTAACAAGGCAGCCCTAACAAGAGGGCATTTGCCACCAGACATCCTGAACTGCCTCTTTTTAGGAGCTGGCCTAGTTGGGTAAAAGCATGAGCAACTCCTGCTTTGCACAAGGGGTTGGAAAAGGGCAGCACAGCTGCAGACCAGCTTGGCAAAGCAGCCCCAAGAAACTGTGCAGAAGCCCAAGGATGCAGCAAGACTTTTCTGCTTTCCTCTTCTGGGCCCTCACTCTAGCACCGCATATTTGTAAATCTGTCTGTGGAAAAATCCCCAGAGTCCTTGCCACAATCAGTATTCAGCGGGCTGAAACTAATCCAGCGCTCTCGGCAACTTGATATTTCTCCATGAATCCCTGCCAGTAAATTGTGTTAAATCCCAAAGCTAGGGAAAAGAGGAACCTCTCGAGGCAGAGGCTTGGTAGGTCCCTGGTTTGGCACAATATAATAAAGAGCAGATTTACAGGGCACAATGAAGTTGCCTGACCCCAAGGCTAACAGGGAAACCCAAAAGGGTATTTTTCATTCACGTCTTTTTTTTTTTTTTTTTTTAAGGCACTTTCTGCCCACAGTCCTGGATGTTGAAGCTTAGCCTATTCAAAAAGGCTTTAAGTGAATTCATGTTCAAGTCTTCCCAAAATTTGTAGAAGCCTGGGACCCTACCTGCATTTGTTTTGCCTTAGAAAACCCAAACAGCACTTGTGGGATCAAATTGAGACCTAGCATTCCTGCTTCTGTATAATTCTAGAAAATGTTTAAGAATTCTCATTCTAATAACATTCTTATAATATAATTTTGCAGGTACTCTTTATGGTCCCTATTGGACTCTCAGTAGGAGTTATTTCAGCCTTTCAGATACCAGCTTTCTGCAACAATAACAACTTACTGGCTGTATTTCTTCTGCTCTTACTATTTGGGTAAGTGGAGAGCTTAGTTTTTATTTGAATATCATTGCACAGAGTGAGAGATTGTGCCTTGCAGGCTGCTGAGATTTGGGATCCTAAGGAGAAATACTTGGTTTCTTCTGTTCCTTCAAGGAGCAGTGTGCTAAACTGCTGTTGTCAGGCCTGTTCTATTCACAGCAAACTCTTAAGTGAGGATATGTAATATTCAAGGTCACAGTGACAGTCCAGCCTGTAAACACATTCTTACTGAACTATTGCAAAGTTTGGGATATGGAAGCATTTTAACACTGGGGCAGAGGGGAGCAGCAAAATTTAGATAAAACAGGAAAATTTAGCTTTCTTATACTTCCAGTCTGTCTTTCAGTCTGGTCTACATGCTAAAATATGTATCATAACTTTTTTACCCCAAATTCTGGTGGGACTTTTCTACTAGAAAATATTTTTCTTCACCTGAGCTCCTGTAATATAAAAATCTAGTTATATTCTTTTACGTAGTGCCTGAGGTTGGGGTTCCTGAGCTGAGGTCATTAGTTGCTGGTTCTCAACCACTCTTTGAGTTACTCTAGCATTCTCTGCACTGTTGGTGATTTGTAGATATGCAACATTTTCATGGATGTACCTGCTGGCTGGGTTCTTCAAAGAAACGGGAATGGCGTTCATCGTTTATGTCTGCGTCAACTTGTTCTTTGGTATCAATACCATCATTACTCACTCGGTTGTGTTCCTGCTCTCCCAGGAAAAGGCCACAGACCAGGTAGGTCTCTGCCAATGCTTCAGTTCATCCGTTGATGCTTTGGGATCTCCATCAGTAACTGAGTAAAACAGAGTTGTCGTGTTGAGTGTGGTAGGTTTGAATTGTATCCCTAGCAGTTGACTGGTTTCAGGTTTTTTGAGACAGGCCAAGCGGAGGAAGCACATCCCAGGATTTAAGGGGTTTCCTTGTAGGTAGGATGTGGGATAAATAAGTCTTCCTTTTTTGTGTAAATCCGTTCTCTTAGAGAAGAGGGAAGTTTATATTGAAAAAGAAAAAAAAAAGATAGAAATTTGTTTGATACAAGGTTGATGGGGACTTAACTGTTGTTCAGTCCTTGCAGTACAAATTGTGGAAAATGACGACTAGATTTCATTGCCCTGGGTCTAAAGTGTGCTGTGCTAAGCACAGCAGCAGCTGTCTGTCATCTAGATGTGTAATGCAATCATCTTCCTCCTGCAAGGATGAAAAATGACCCGGAGACATTGATGTTTCCCTGCAGTCAAGCCTTGTCTTAAATAGTGATTTCCCTGGGAATCAATGGGTTGAAATGTATATATTATATTAGGTTTCATGGGATTTTTTGTTTTCTTTTTTTTTTTTTAAGATAATTGTTTGATAAAACAATAGTTGGATCAGAATTTGCTTTCCACCTTGACAGTGCCCATTTAACAAACCCCTGGATTTGAGGGATGTACAGCTCTGATCTTCTATCCTTCTGTGCCCCAGAGAGTCTCCCCTTTCTAATTTATTGCCTTCTCACTTTGCTCTGCACGCTAATCCTTGCTACTTTATTTAAAAATGCCACAAATCTCTGCATAGATAGCTCCAAACTGCTGGTGTGCATACTTGGCTGTTTTGCCATGAGTTTAACTGGAAAAGCACTTCTGGAGTGAAACCCTGTGTTTTTGGAGATGGTTGCCCAAGGAGAACTGATGGGGAACAGCCCGTGCTCTTCCTGAGAGCTTCTGCATTGGGCTGGTGCTGCTCCTGCTGTGTAGCTCAGCAGGAAATACTCAGCCTGGTTCCCACTCACGTTTTTGGCTGCTGCACATGTGGGATAAGGCAGCTAAAGCAGCAATAAGGGACTAAGAACAGGGTGCTGTTCGCTGTGAGTGAACTGCTCAGAGCCCCAGAGCTGCCTGCTGACTTTTCTGACCTTGTACCTGTGAAATGAGCTGTCTCCAGAGCTCTTCACTCTCAATTTATCTTTGCTCTGAGACACTAGCAAATCCCAATGTAATTGTTGCACTTCAGCCCCATGGCGAAATCTCTGAATTTATTCTGTGAATAAAAACTGCAGTGATTGCATTGCTGTCTTTCAGGGCTTGCGTGACCTCGCTGAAAACCTGAGGCACGCGTTCCTTCTGTTCCCGCAATTTTGCTTTGGCTATGGCTTGATTGAGCTGTCACAGGACCAGGCCCTGCTGGGCTTCTTAAAAGCCTATGGAGTGGACTACCCCAACAAAACCTTTGAGCTGGACAAGACCACATCCAAGCTACTCGCCATGTTTATCCAGGGCACTGTGTTCTTTGCCATTCGTCTCATTGTTCATGATGGGATGATGCAGAAAGTCTGGAGCAACATATTAGAGTAAGTAGCACCTGGACTCTCATAGTGAAGGGGGCTGAGCCAGTACTCAGTGGGTTAATTCTGGGCTCCCACCCTATCATTGTGAGTAATGAAGCCCACACATTTCCAAGATACTTTGCAAAACAGAGTATTCTGTGGCAACAGTCCCAGTATCCACCATTAATTAGACGTTAACTAACAGAGATATCCATTACTGGAGCCCTTAGTAGTCCCTGCTGGCTTGAACTGTTGCTTGTATTCAGGACACTGGGTTAACTTAGTTGATAAGTGGTTGGAAAGAGGTGTCAGTCTCCTAAGCCTTTTCTGTTTGCATCTGCCCGCACCTCCTGCCACTTGGGTTCCACAGGGAGGAGAGTGTGCTGGTCACCTGCACGGCAAGCATCGCCACAAGGCAGGACCTCCGTGTGGTCACTGTATTTGCTGAACAGCAGAAAAAGCTTAGGCAGAAAGTGAACATGGGGGATTTTAATTTCCTAAATGAAGCAAGTAGCCAGAGAGGATTGAAATTGGCTGTATGTCCATGTATATTTGCATGCCCTGGCATCTCACAGGAAGGCTCCTATATATCCCAAACACATGGGGCCCCTCCTGGCTGCACCTCTTGAAGACTAAGGGCCACTCTGTCCTTCTCGTAGATTCCTGTTTGACAGTGTGCACGGCAAGGCATCGCTTTTGCCACCCATGGCCGAAGAGGATGAGGATGTCCGGGGGGAGAGGCACCGAGTGGAGTCTGGCAAAGCCGATTTTGATGTGGTACAGCTCCAGAATCTCACAAAGATCTACCACCTCCCTCACAAACGCATTGTGGCTGTAAAAAACATCAGCCTGGGGATTCCTGCTGGAGAGGTAAGTGAAGGTGAAAGCGGCAGCACCTCCCGGCCCGGGGAGGGAAACTGGAACAGATCTGGAGCCCTGCTACATTCTTCTCCCACAGTCCTTGCCTCAGCCCAGGCACAACTGTAGTGGTTTGTTTTGCACTGAGCTCTTCCTTCTCTCTTCTCTTGCTTTGCACTTACTGATTATTTATTGCTCTGTGTTATGGTGATTCTCTGTGATATGGTGGTCTGGTGGATTTCAGACACCAAATGGTAGTCTTGAATACCTTGGAAAGAGTGGGTGGGACTGTGCTGAAGGTTTACTTGGAGCAATGTGTGTCTGTGCTGTGCTTGTGCAGCACCAAACCTGGTAGTCGTATGGCAGGTCCCTGTCAAAGCTGCTGCTATGCCGTAAATGAAGACAACAGTGTTTTTCCAATTGCAGTGACCCACCTAAACTAAACCACACATGAAGTGGAGCGAGTAAGGTTTATCTTGTATTTCTCCATCAGGGTAAGTCTAGTGACTTCAGCTGGCCAAGCATTTCCATGAACCAGGAATTAAAACTGACTTCAAAGAAGCAGCGTCCTTTGGTCATGTCAGTTTGATTACTTGTGAAAATACCAGCATATGAGAAAAGAAAAGACAGGAGCACAGAGGGCACCT
Source organism: Crypturellus soui (assembly GCA_032275445.1). Taxonomy (NCBI): domain Eukaryota; kingdom Metazoa; phylum Chordata; class Aves; order Tinamiformes; family Tinamidae; genus Crypturellus; species Crypturellus soui. Next base: position 1,421,893 of record JAUBNY010000836.1, read on the forward strand.
TTGCGATGTAGAGAAAAGTTCTGAGAGTCTGGAAACCAGACCCCATCTCAGGCTTTGCAGCTGGCTTGTGAGGGAGCTTGAAAGCTGTCCTTGGTACCAGATCTTTTGAATTCCCTGGATCCCCTTGCAATGCTGGGTATATAAAAAGCCTGAGGGTGCAGGGCAGTGGGGGAGCAGACTTGCGTGGAGAATGAGACCCTTGATTTTCTGGCAGAAAATTTTTCCAGAGCCGCAGCTGGCTCCCAACTCCTTGCAGAAGTCAGAGCTGCTGGTTGAATTTTGCACCCCCTACTCCATCTGTGAGCAGATGCCCTGGCCCTGCAGCACACTCTATGCTGAGATATTGTCTCCTCTTCAGACCTTAAAATGGGAGAGAGCCTCAGATCGATGCTGCATGGGGCCCAGCACAGTTTTTAGTTCATCTAGTCCCTATAAATGATATCAAAATTTTAGTAATTACCAGCACAATGGTGATTGCTTATGCAACACAGAGCGGCCTATCTCTAGCCTTAGCAATAAAACATGCATTTTACCATGAGAACTAAAGTGAACAAGTTCTTAATCTTATTAATGTAGTGCATTAGTGAGATTATTTGATGAAAATCTTGTGTCACATTAAGGTTTTACCAATGACAGGACAAATCTCACTCCCCTCACTCCTGTGAATAGCTCTGTTCCTGTCAATGGAAGGCTTTGCACAAATTAGGTGATTGGGATTTGGCCTGTCAGATCAGCTCACTAGGAGAATACACTTCACAGGAAAAGGAACGACTCTAATAGAGATATGTCCTTGATTCTTCATCATATTAAACAAACGGTCCTAATATAAGCTGCAGTATATTGCACCATAAACAACCTCCATTATAATGTTTGTATGCTCTGAGAACCTCTTCTTCTTGTGTAATTCATCTTACTCAAGGGCCCAGAGAAAATAAAAGACAAGTTGCACAGAACTCAGAGTGATATTTCTGCATTATAAATACCTCATGGTTGCGTTTCTGTGTTTCTTTCCTGCAACCTAGTGCTTTGGTCTGCTTGGTGTAAACGGTGCTGGAAAGACAACCATCTTCAAGATGCTGACAGGTGATATTGGAGCTTCCAGCGGAAGGTTGCGGGTCCAGGACCATTCTGGGTATGAAGGATGTGATTTCTGGGAAAGGCACATAGTTAAATCAGCCTGGAGAACAGTTTATAAGAACTGCCAAAGGCAAAGAAAAATAAATATTAACATCTGGAACAATATAAAACATTCAAAAATGGAGTAAAAAAGAACAAGGCAGGGAATCCAGCTCTTTGAGTTGCTTCCCTGGGGTTTGTATTTTGCTAGTACGTGTCTGCTGTTTTCAGTGATATTTTTCCAATTTGCTCTATTGCAAATGGGGTCCAAATCAGATCCTTAGCTGAGTACCATCACATTTCTGAGCTAGTATCTGGAGACTAGCACTAGTATCTGGAGTAAGAGCACTTTTGGATGGAGTAATCTTTGTGGTAGCTGTGCAATCTAAAGTGCCGGAAGTAACTGGAGAGTCAGGTACCAGACAGCATGGCTAATGCCCATGCAGACACAGTGGTTCCGGGGCGGAACAGAGGGCCTGAAGGCTGAAGGTCTGCACATTGAAAGCATTTTATTTCAAGGGTTGGGGAAGGCAAGTAGGAAGAAAAAGAAGGGGCATGTCCTTCTCCCTGCCATCTGTTTTATGGAAGGCACTGGCATTTCAGTGTGTCTAAAATGACTTGCTGGCTTCCTTATACAGGTCCTTGAATGACATTGGTGAGGCACACTGGTCTCTCTTTGGCTACTGTCCTCAAGAAGATGCCTTGGATGACCTTCTGACAGTGGAAGAGCACATGTATTACTATGCTAGGCTTCATGGCATTCCTGAGAGAGAGATCAAAGGAGTGAGTAAAACTGGGGTCTAATTCAAGGCACGTTTCAGTCATGGGGAGCTTTTACCTTGAATTAGTAAGTCCTTTAAGAAACAATAAAGGTTAATGGTGTCAAAAATTTGAAATCCTGGCTTGGGACTCTCTTGCTCAGCAACCAGATGGCTGTTGTGTGAAACAGATCTGCATTGCACTGTGGAATCAGGGTATGGCACGCAGTGAGTTTGATATTGCTTAATGGTCTGACATTAAAAGCAGATTCATAGACACCATGGAAAAACCTTCAGAGGAAGCAGGATTGCAGGTGCTGCATTAAAGGTGTTTGCTGAGGCAGCTCTTAAATGATGAGGTAGAACAAGGGTTTGCAAAAAGATTTGTAATAGGTGTCCACCTGCTGATTTATTCATGGCCACTATTTTGAAATAAGTACTTTTTTTTCCCCACAGGTTGTACTCCAGCTTCTCCACAGGCTGAATCTGATGGCCTACAAAGACAGAGTCACCTCTATGTGCAGTTATGGCACGAACAGAAAACTATCAACTGCTCTGGCTCTCATTGGGAATCCATCAATTCTGCTGCTGGTAAGAAACTTGGACCTTGCTGGGTGAAAGATGAGCCCATCTTTGGTCTCACTTTGATAGTCTAGTGAAATGTACTCTGACACAGCCCACAGGGCACTCTCCAAATGCTTGCACTTAACATGACAACACATGCATCAGGGGAAAGTGGAGATTCCAGCATGCACCAAAACTTGCTTTTGGGTCTAACAGTCATGAATCTGCTACCTGTTCTATTAGTATTTTCCAGGGGTCGAAAAGAGATCCTGTATTTGCCATTTCAATTTCCCATTCCTGGCTGTTTCTTGATCTTAATAAATTAAGAGCTCTTGACTACCTTGCACAGATTCTGCAGGAAGGTGGCATGCAAGACTGCAAACCCGTAGGAAGGCAAAACAGTAGTTTCCATCAAGATTAGAATGTAAAACCATATAGATTTGGCTTTCTTTGCTTTCTTTTCTAATTTTCCAGATTTTCTTGTGAGATCTGTCTTTTTAAAAATATCCCTTTTAGTGCAATTTTTCACTTGCTAAATTTTGAATATGTAAAGTGGTCTGTAAGAAGGTTTCCCACTGTTATATTTGATCCCTAGCAGACATAGATTTGTCCCAGCTTGCATCCAGTCTGACACTTTTGCCTTAACTTCTGACCACATACAGCAGCCTTCTAGGTGCTTTTGCTACTTACAAAGTCCTAGTAAAATGGAAGGCAATGAAAATTCCCTAGTATTGGCTACTGCCAGAACCCAAACTGTTTTATTTCTGCCTCATATAGTGTGTTATACTCAACAATAACAATTTAGCACTCAGAAATTGGCTAACAGTGTTATCAGCAATGCATAAAGCAGGAGACAACAAACCATCTTTCCATCTCTAGCGTATTGTCTTGCTTGCAGAGAGGCAGAATGCAGGTGCATGTGGGGACCAAGTGCCAGTTGATAGCTTTTCATTTGAGATTGTGCCTAGAGTGTTTATGGGAATTTAAAACAATGTGGTATAAAATGCACAGTAGGGTTGATCTTAGATCGCATTACCGAAAATGCTCAAAGGAGTCCAACTGAAGCTGGGAGCCTGGTGACCCAGAGTTGGCACTGTAGAGGAGTGGGGCAGTTCCAAAGGGCAATGTGGGTGAAGATCTGGGACAGTCCGACTTGCTTCTGCATGAAGAGAGCCTGGGATCAAATCTGTAGCGATCTGTACTAATGGAAGCTGATCTATGGGCCGTTGCAAGCAAATCTATCATAATGGTGAGCCCCATATGCACACAAGTATTAGGAAGATCAGATCTTATGTGAAAGCTTGCCTTCAGTACCGTCTTTCTCTATAGGATGAACCAAGCTCTGGAATGGATCCAAATGCGAAGCGCCACCTCTGGAAAATCATCAGTGAGGAAGTGCAGAACAAATGCTCAGTCATACTCACATCCCACAGGTAGGGCTGGTTTGACTTTGTCTCTGCAACAGCTTTGGGATTTTGTGACTGAGTAGGGGAACTTGACATTATTAAAGTGCCCCTATAGACCCACAGCACCTTAACATTTTATGGGAAACTTGGAATGTTTTGATTGCTATATATTTTTTTATACCTTTGCAATGACTTACTAGAGTTTCTTGGTTGTTTCTTGGTTTTCAGCATGGAGGAATGTGAAGCCCTCTGTACCAGGCTGGCTATTATGGTGAATGGAAGTTTTCAGTGCATTGGCTCCCTACAGCATATCAAGAGCAGGTCAGTAAAATGTGCCTATTTCACTCTTACTGAATGGCATATGGAGTTACAGACATAAGATAGCTTTGAGGGCTCAGTTCATGAGACCCCTGTTAATAAGGGGCACGACAGTAAAGCCTTGCTTTATTTCGTTTTTCCTACTGCACCCTTGAAACTCCGTGTTAGTAGTGTGTTTTCTGCTCACATACAGACTGCTTTCCAACTTCAAGAGATGTGTTCCCCAAAGTAATCTGCCCACTGTTTTAAATGGAAAATACATGGTGGGGGTGAGCTT
>JAUBNY010000836.1:1430718-1448385 GCA_032275445.1 Crypturellus soui
CGCCCCCGAAGATGTCAGGGGGCGGGAGGCGGGGCTAGGGGCGGGGTGCTCGAGGGCACCGCCCCCGAAGACGTCAGCGGGAGGGGGGCGGGGCCCCAAAGACGTCACAGGGTGGGGGGCGGGGCCTGGGGGTCACCGCCCCCGCATACGTCACCGTGAGGTGGGCGGGGCCCCGGGCCGCTCGCTCCGCCCCCTCCCCAATGACGTCACCCCGCAGGGAGGGGCAGCTGGAGCGCAACCTGGAGGCGGCGCTGCGCTGCTCGCGCTGGTAATGGCCCCCCTCCCCCCTCTCCCGCCCAGCGCGAGGCCGTTGGCGCGCGGCCGTTAGGACCGTTGACGCGGCGGCCGTTAGGACCGTTGCGCGCGGCCGTTGCTCCCCCCTCCCCGTGCGGGCGCACTAACGCTGTGGTGTTTTTCCTTCCCTCCTCCTTACCGGGCGCAGCGGCAGTGTCCTGCAGGAGCCCGTGTCCCTGGGGCGGTGCGAGCACGTCTTCTGCCTGTGAGTAGCGCCGCGGCTCGCGGGGAGGCCGGCCTGGCGGGGCGGGGGGTCCACCTCGACGCCTCCGGACCCTCCATACACAGCGTTTAAAAACAAAATCGTCCCGGAAAGGAGCTGGCTGGCGCTAAGCGGTTTCTGGGCTAGGCTAGCCTGCCCCAGGAGGTGGTGGTGGACTCTTGGCCTGGCATTGGGAGTCTGCCGGTGTTCCCGCTACAGGTGGAGTGAGCAGCCCCTGGCCGCAGAGCCCCCTGGGGAGTGCAGGGACACCCTGTCCTGCGTGTCCTTGCTTCTTACAAGAGCAAAGTGAGTTTAAAAACAACATAAACACAAAAGGAACAAAAGAAAAAGTAATGCACCTTGAACATCCATGTGTTGGAATTCTTAAGAAACTTTAGTAAAGCAGTTTTGAACCGTCCAGTAGAACAGTATCCCCTCTATAGAGAGAGGGGTAAGTGTGCCCTGCTGTCCACTTCCACTCTAGTCTGGGCATTTGGCACTGCCCCAATAAAAGGTGAGGAAAGCTGTCTGCTCTCCTTGTCTCCAGCTGCATGTCCCTAATGAGAGCTTAAGGTGCTGAAAAGTGAAGTAGCTTTGCAAGATATTTTCATGCTTTTTAAGGAGTAACCATTTAAAGGACTGTGATGCCCTTGGCATCCTCGGTCCCAGGATGAGTCTATTAAAAGACACACAAGTGACTTAGTTCTATCCATAAATTTAGTTTTTTTTCTTAGGCTTGACCATTAATTGCTGTGGAAGCTTCTGCCTCCTGAAGCAATTCTTGTTTTTATTCCTTGCTTCTTTTGTACTTCCTGCTCACAGAGAACTTTCTGAAACAACCTCCAGAAGCTTATACATGTTTTTATAAAGTGTTCATATCTATCTTATAATTTTTTTTGATAGATGTAATGTTGAATGACTGAAGTGGAGTGTAATGTTGATCTGAAGCCCTGTGACTGATTTTGGGTAACCCCTGTATGATTTGGATGATAGGTCTTCAAGAACACCTATTGTTAAGTATTTATAGAAAAGTTTTCAAGACATCAGAAGAAGATGCGGTTTGCATTGATACAGTTGGAGGGAATAGTGAATGGAAATCTTAAGCATTTACCTGCAGTGATTTCTTACTCCAGAAAAAAAGTTTATTTGCTGTTATCCAAGTTACTCTTATGCAATCATCTGTTCTTTGTGTGTCTGACTTTTTAGTCATCAACTGTAGTGTCTGCTTTGATAGCAGGATCTTGCATGGTGGCTATTAATTTTTTTTAATTTAACCTAAGGAAATTTAGATTAATTTGTTCCCAAACAAGTTTGATAGGGGGTGGGTTGAATCATCAGTATTCTGACGTGAATTTATTCCAATCCCTCGCTAAATAAAGACACTTATTAATATACCTGGGAAGGAGCAGATAAATGGCCAGAGAAGGCTTCCCATATATGAGGTGAGAGTAATGAGCTGCAGTAATCAGGTCACGCAACGTAAATGGCTCTCCCTCAGCATGGCTTTTATTATGGACAAGGATATTTATTAAAGATCAGTTCCTGCAGCTTTGAGTATTTCTACTTAGATATAGTTAATGGATAATGACTGTACAAACCCAACAGCTAGAAGTAATTAGGAAACGTCGTGATCTAAGAGTCATTCCTTATTTCCCTAACATTACCTTTCACAGACTTGGGAGACCTGAGGCCAACTATTCTAGATAACGAGAGCTTTCCTGCTCGCTCTGAGTGATTTGGCTTTGACATATTCTGGCTGACATGGAAAAGAACTCTCCTTCAGTAGCTGTGGTCACAGCAGTGCCTCAACCACTGCAGCCATTGCTCTCTTGGCATAGGCCTCTTAGAGCACCAAACAAATATCTAGCAGCAACTCTTATGCCATGGATTTCCCATCTTGAAGCTAATTGAAGATGGGAGGTGGTGTGGTCTTAAGAGACAGAGATTTTTCTAAAGTGCTCTGTTAACTGGCATAGTATTTTTTATATTGCTAACTGGTAGCTCCTAGCTGTTTTTTGGGATGCATGACTATCCATTAGATTCCAGGCTGACTATGTTCAGAGTTTAATGCATGGATTTTGATTTTCCTGTCCAGATAACCAGGCCAAGATATCTCTTACATGCTGCTGGCTTGCACCCAGTATGACCTGCTAACATTTAACTATATATCTTTCGCTATTTTTGTGTTAGTTGGTGGTATGGCAAGCAAGGAGACTTTTGAAATTCATTCAATCTTGGATGATATATGTGTTTATAGATATATGTATATCATATATAAATATATAATCACCCAGGATTGAATGAATTACAAATATCTGCATGTTTATTACCTTACCACCAACCTACCTATATATAAAAATATATTTCTGTTTTTATATATGTATAATATTAATTATGATAGATGGTAGTTAAGAACTAATGGTGGGGTCTGCCTAATGCAGTCCAGAGAGCAAATTGTAAGGTCCTTTTGCTGGTTTCATCGAATAGATAAGCAATTTTAGGCTCATATGCGGAGAGCAGTATTGCTAAGAAGCTACAAGTATTAAATGACCTTTACCAAGTAAATCTATGTTTTTTCCCTGGATCTCCTCTGGAGATAAATACTATAAAAGAGAAAAGTCATGCAGTATTCTGAATGCCTGCAGATTCCTGCGGGACTTCTTAGAGAAAAATGTTCACTCAGGTAAAGCTTCACAATATCAAGAAAACTTTAAGTAGGAGCAAATGGAAGTGATATTTCAGTGTGGATTGATTTTCCTGTCACTCATTTAACTCATTTCAAACAGGAGGCTGTTGGAGAATAGCCCTACCTTTAGCTGCAGTATAAAAGCACAAGGAGCTTCAAAAGTTCACGCATAATTGTTAATGGCAGACAAGGAATAAAAAGGGACTTTTAGCATATCTTGAAAATTTTGATCAGTCTGTGAGTTTCAGAGTTAAAAAATGCAGAGATTTTGATGACAGTCTCCTGATAAGCTTCTGGACTTGGCTTGCTTAATTCTTCTTGTGATTTGCCATGATAAATATCCCCTCTCCTGTCTTTATGACCAAGTCTTGTGTGCTCTGCAGTGCTAGTTTGTCAATGTTAAAATCGGAGCTTCTTGCTGAGTATTTGGCTGTGAAATGGTTGATGGCAAGTATAGAGATAATTTATACTGGATGATGAATACCTACACTTGACTTTCAGATCTTGTGTGGGCGACTGTGTTGGCAGAGAATGCCCCGTGTGCCACACGCCAGCCTGGGTGCAAGATGCGCAGATAAACCGACAACTCGATAACATGATCCAGCTCTGCAGCAAGCTGCGGCATCTGCTGGGGGAGGACGCCTCAGGTAAGAGCAGACGTGGGTCTCTGACATCCGTTTCATTTCCCGTGCTTTTAGGGAACAGGCAATGCAGTCCTTTTTAAGATTCTGAAAGGCTATTCCGAATCATGTTTGGAAAACTTGATTTGAAAAGGACTGTCTGTATGGGTTGCTCATTCTTCAAATCTGTTTTTCTAGGAAATCTGCATGAGCAGGTAGTCCATAATTCATTAGGATCTGCCTTCAAAATTAGATGAAAGTAGGATGGGTTGCTAAGACATGTGCAGTCTTAGCACACATAGGGGAGTGCAGATATGAAACATTACAAGGTAACCTTTTTTAAGGGGGTCTGGTTAAAGTATTAATCCATTAATGCACCAAGATGCACATGCAGTGTCCCAGTAACCTTTGGATTTGTTTTTTTGCATGTGGTAACTTGTGCCCCCTGCTTAAAAGGAGAAGCAGGCAGATCTTGATTCAGTTAGGTCATTCTGATCCCAAACTATCAGCTGGTTTGAACTAGTACAATGGAAAATTGTCTCTGCAGACTGCTGGGTGGTGCTCCAAGAAAATCATATTCTAGGAATTAGTCTCCTTACCAAATTTGAAGATTGACTGTCAGAGTAGGAAAAACACTTTCACTTGCATTCATTTCACTTCATGTCTTTTCTGCAAGCACAGAGAAGCCTTTTTTCCCATGTAATATCAAGTTTGAGAAAACATTAATTTAGCTGTCAGATACAGAAAAGAGAATTCTTCCTTTATTGTTTGATAATATTTGTCTGAATAAGAGTGTTTTGTCTAATCCCATCAGCACCTTCAGATTTAAGGGATAGCTCTTTGTTGACATCAAAATATGTAGGTATTACTGAAGTATTGGGGGTAGATGTCTATGTCCTGCTGCAAAGGAATAAATTTTATATAATTGTAAAATCCTCTGGTGGTTAAATGTTTGGGAGCATAGAAAATATAGATGGTGATGGAATATTTTAAGAGGTAAGGCTTTTCCAAATATAGCTGTAAGAGAATCTGTGAGGAGTTACTTCTAAGGCTGTAAATACAGTATTTCAATACAATCTGTACATTTTTTATTATTGTTTAGATATTTTGGAGAACTGTTATAAATGGAAAATAAATTACTCATAGTCTGAAGTTTCATAGTATAGAATTTAAATAATGTATTTAATGCCACAGTATTTCTGAAGAAGCTTGCATGGAGCAGTTAAACCAAAGAGAAAAGTTTCTTGTGTCCTTCACAAAGTGCCTTTACTTCAATTTCTGTGTCTCTTTCTATGGAGATGGTCTTATTTAGAGCTAGAATTATGAGCTGATGTAGAAGATTGCTTTATCAATTTTAAGATTCATTCTGTAGTAAGGATTAATGGTCTTTTGGATGCTTCATACTTCAGTTTTGGAAAAATCTGAGAGATTATAATAGTTCACTGTCATAAGTGCTTTGGATGCAGTAAGTAAATGTCCACACCTCTAATGGCAATCAATTGTGTGTCACCCTGTAACAAATCACAATGTGCTCTACCTGCAGAGATTTTTTTCAAGCTAATCCTTTAGGATTTTTTGCCACACTGAACTGTTCTGGCAGATGTGCCTCTCTCCATGGACAGAAATGCCTTGAGGTTAATATTTACAAAATGAAATGTATTTGAGTTTGGACAATCAGAGCCTTTCTTATTAAGGGGCAACTTTCATGTTTTTAGAGCACTGTGATTTTTACCAGACTTCTGCCTTTTTTTTTTTTTTTTGTTCTTCCTCCCTGAAAGGTCAGAAATTGTAATTTATGTTCTGGTAAAAGAAGCAGACTAAAAATCAATTCTTCTGTTGAAGGAAAGAGTAGCAGTTGCAATGGGCATATTTTTACTTATTTGTTTTATATGCCCTTTGCATTTGTTTTGTGAGCAATTGTAGCTTGTCTTGAGGCTTCTGTTTGAGATCCTTTTTGACAGTGAAGTTTCTTAGGAAAATGAGTCATATTACCTATCTTTTAATCTAAAAAGACAGATTTAAGTCATCCCAGCAAGGTGTGTTTGTGTTGTCTTTAGAAACGTGCAGAACTCCTGTGGCTTAAAAGGGCAGGATTAAGAGCATGTGTTGAATGTTTCACATATAAAAAGCCCTGAACCATCATGCTCCACAGCTCATGTAAAGGGGATCTTGCTTGGTATCCCACTGGGATGGTGATAGCGCTCTCTTCTTACTAAAGAGTCTGCTTTAAGCAGCAGCAGCAACGATTTGGGAGTATTGGCACAAAACAGCCAATGCTTCTGTTCTGGATTAAAAGGAGGAAAAACAAATGGCATTATAGAATAATAGCAGAGGGACAAATAGAATAAAAGTACAGACTGGCTTGAAAATGCAAGCTATAAGTAGCAAAAGCTGCGTCTCAAATTTCTTAAATGCTATATCCTTATCCTGTGGAAAAGGGATAGTTATATATATGAGATAGATATATATGGGGAAAGCTGGGACTTTTTCACAGCTGGTGTCTAGTGCTATACTAGTACAAGGGTACTTGCCCATCTGTTGACTCCTTGGTTTTACCCTTTTTATAGGAAAAGCTTTAATTCCCTGTCCTTCTAGGACACTACCCTCGGGAGCTGCTGCTAAAATACTTGTTTTATACTGGAAGGAAGTATTTCAATGTAGGCAAGAGTTCTGCTGAGGAAGAAAGGTCTAAGCCAGAGTTTAGAAGGAATGCTTTTGTGAACATAGTTGGAGCAGTCTAAGATGTTTTTCCCTCTTTGGATGAGACTTGTGTGGATGCTCCAAATTCATTTCAGTGCTGGGCAAGTTTAAACAGGTTTTTATTACTTTCTAGTGAACCAGACTGGAATGTGCAAGCAATCAGCAATTGCATCTCAGTTTGAAATGATTTGATAAGATTGCAAGACCATGCATCTATCTGTCTAAGCTTTTTCAACCTGCATATATAAAGACATTTGAGGACGTAATATGGTGTAAATCTAGTAAAAAATGGATCTGAATTCTTCTAAAGGGGTTTCATACTCTACATTAAATGGACGAAAAATAGAATGAGTGTTGAAAGAAATATCCTGAAGGTTGCAGTACATGTAGTCCATTAACTTCACCATGATGTGGGGTTGTAATTTTATTTTTATACACACACACACATATATATATAAAAACATATGTATGTAATTACATCCAAAATTAAGTTGAAAAATCTGAAGTTGTTCTTTATAGTTGTTAAAGGATCTAGAATGCTTTGTTTTTCAAGATTAAGTCCATATTTGATAAAACTTCCAGAGTGTTATTACTCTGTGGCTAATCTTAAGCATTTACCTATTTTGAGAATAACTACAAACTTTGTAGCAGAAAGACATTAAGCGTCTTTCCAAGTAAGACTTATTACCTGTGTTTACTCTAAAATGTAAAATTACTGTGATTAAGGTGGGTAATTAGGAAGAACTTGTTGAATCATGGACGTAGTACATAACATACTTGAGATAAAGAAGGTTGATTTACAGTAATGGTTTTTGGAGTGAGTTTCTAAATACTTCAGTAGATTATTCGTAGTTTGGTTCACTTTAAAAAGAAATTCTCATGTATCTGACAAGCATTTATAGATGATTTTACCTTATTCTTCAAAGCATAATCTGCCTCAGACTAATAGAGTCAAACTGGAAGACTTTCATTTTCTCTTCTCCTTTTCTTGTGTAGAACTAGACCTTACAGCTGTTGGTCAAATCTTCTTAAGCTCATGTTGATACTGGTGGACAGTAAGACAGATTAACTTTGATTAGCCTTTCTAGCATTGCAATTTAGTTTCTCATTTACTGATGTGGAGGGGAAGATGTTGAACTCTTGCTGTAGCAGATTACACTGCATTTCATGTATGCCATGACATTTTTCATAATAGCTAAAGATGAGTGTTTGAATAGCTGGAATTTCTCCCTTTTTCCCCCCTGTGTTGAATACTTAACTTGCAAAATAATCATTCTTCAGTGAAAGCACTAATGTTGCACAGATGGTACCAAAGCACTTCCCTTTGATTTTTAATAAGGGACTAGTTTGTCAAAGGGATTTTTCAACTTCTGTTCTGAAATCTATAATAGAGAATAATTTGAAAGGCACACAATGTGCATCATTACATTCCTTTGATGCAGATTAATGATAGCTAAACCACATTCTCTAATTGCTCCTTTTTTTCCTGCTCTAGCCTATTACTGCATCACAGCAGAATTTGGAAGTACAGTTCTCCACTTGCAAGGCTCTCTGTAGCTCCTAATATTTGTGTCCATTCTGGACCCTCTTAACACTCAAGGATTTGAATTTTATTTTTTATGTCAGCCTCAAGTAACTTGTGCTTATTACTGCAGATAAGTAATTTAGTGTACAGAGGGACTTCAGTTGGCACATCATGTATATGAATATTAGATTTAATATATAGGTAATGAATGAAATTTGTGATTACTATAGGCTGGTTCTAATACTGACTCCTGCTGCACATAGTCTTTACACTATTGCAAATGAATAAAGTAATCTAAACTTAAAGAGGAAGGATCTACTGATTTACTGAGTATCTCAGTGCATCTCCAACATTTTGGGATAGGGGAGTAACTCATAGCTATGTATTAATAAGCAGAATTTAATCTTAATTTTAATCATTTTTTCATTCCTATTAAGAAGCAAACTCTGTTGATTGTCTTCCAAGTTGGAGGCAGCAAAGAGTTTCTTTGGATTGATTTTTTCTGTGAGCAATTTTCTCTGAAGGTAGTTCAACTGAATGCACTTAGCTCCCAGACAATACCCCCTTTATACAAATGAACATTTACCTATTAAACTGCAGGATCTTCCCTCCAGCTTCTGTCTTTTTTTTCTCAGTCCATCAGAGGATTAGACTTTCAGGGAGGGGGTACAGTTGCCACGTCCTTGTTTTTTCTCCTTTTTGCTACCTGAATACACTTGGGAAATGGATTGAAAGGGGAAGCAGGGTGTAAGAGTTTTTCACTCTGAATGACGGAATTTTGGAGAATGGTCCAGAAACACTGTAGTAGAAATACCAGTAACTTCCCTCATAGGCTGAGGAGATCCCCTAGATTTGCATGGTTGATCTCAGGATGTGTCAAGAGATCTTTCATAATATAGATGACTTTTTAATCATATTCCACAAATGCCTCCTCTCCTTTAAAACAAGCTATATCTCTTATATACCTAAAGGCGCTTCAGATCAATACTTTCCTAGCATTATTTTTCTTATTTGGTGTATTTTTAGCAGGTTTTTAATACTTGGACTAGTATATCCTTGCTGAGGAACCAGCAATGAACAGCTCAGTTCAAGAACCTTTACAATCGATTTTTCACACATGCTCTTGATGCCGGAGGTGATATATACATAGCTTCCAGTGTACATACCTGCTTGTGTTCTGTTACTTTAGATCCTACTTCTAAGGAACAATGCCTTTGATTACATTCATCATGTGGAATTTAAAGTCTTAATGAGCTATACACCTGAAAATAAATTTTGGCCATCACAGAATTGTTGCAGCTTTTGCAAGCTGATTTCATTCTTGCACTTATTTGGAGATAGCTGATAGTTTTAGCAAGGTAAATATTTTAGAAAGAAATCTGCTAGTTGTGTAAACAGTGAAGGCAAGACGAGAAAATAGTAACTGTTTCTTGTTTTGCATCTGTTTGCAATCAAGCTCTTTTTCCTTTTTTTAGACATTATTGTTGCAATGAAATTAGCTATGATATCATTCAGAAGGCTAGCTAGTTATAAGATTTCAGTCTCAATTTCAGTGCTTTTTTTCCATTTGTACCAAGCCCTGCCCTAAAGGAAAATTAAATAACTGCAGTTTTCTACAAGACAACTCTTGCCTATATGATCTCATTTTTATCAATCAAATGATTGATAAGCTACTCTCAAGCTGTATTCTCCTAGGCAGTTTTGCTCTGATGCCTAGCATATCCTGCTCATGAGTCTCCTAATACTTCATGTATTTCAGTTCAAGAGATAAATAATTTAAATCAAGATTGAGGAAACATTTTAGCTTCAAATGCTTATTTTGATGTTCATTGACTAACTACATAATTCTGCTTTAAGTGAAGTTATTTCAGACTTTTCTTGCATGTGTATAAGGGGTTGGGATTGTGTTTCGTCTCATATTGTGATTTATTACCGCTTAATACGGAAAGCAGTTTGTAGTTACCAACACTAAAATAGAAGAGAAGGTATAGAGAAGAAAAATAATCATTAAAGTTAATTCCCTGAAATGAAAATAATAGTTGCAGAAAATCTCTGACTTTCACTTCTCATGCTCAGGATGTTCTATAGCTTTTTACTTCCAGAATGGTGTGTGTGTGTGTTATTGTTGAGGTTTTTTTTTCTGTTTTGTCTTTAATAGCATTAAGATTTAAAAAAAAATCTACCTGCTTCACTAGTCAGGATGAATATTGGTTTTGCGATTCTGATCCTTATACATCACTATGGAGGCTTTTGTAGTAGTCTCTGTGATTGAAGAAAACTAAAAAGGTGGTCCCTGTTCAGATGTCCTAAGGTCTGAGGTTTCACGGTAATAGTAGGTTTCAGTAATAAGCCTCTTATTTACTTTGGGAAATTTGTCCAAGTAACCTAAAGCAAGAAAGAATAAGGATTTGTTTTTAGCATTTATCAGCACTGAGAGAGGAGTTGTCAATTTAAATTAGTTGTTGACTTAAAGCTCACTGTATACTCTTTAATTTAGTCTTAAGCCATTGAGGAGACTACTTACAGCTTCTGCTCTCAGCTCGAACTTTATGCATAAGCACTACAGGTTATTCCTCTTAGTTACTGAATTTAGTTACTGATTTTTGATTAAGCTGCGTGGATTGATTTGCATAAATTGCTTCATTGCATTAATTTAAAGAAAAGTTTAAGAAAACCACGAAAGATAACTGCCTTGTAATTATTTACTACCAGGGTCTGAAGAATTGGATGATAAGGCACAATTATTCAGAGATTTTATATATTCTTCTGATTCATCCACTGATTCAGTGGCATTAGTCCAAATTTGTCAGGAAGGCTTAACACTTGTTTGCCTGTGTACTTCCAGTTACTCTTTTGTTTGATTCTTTGTTTCTTTTTTTTTTTTTTTCCTGCTGAAGAGTACTTTGCAAATTCTTTCTTCTTCCCTGTTCTACCTAGATTCAGCAGAAGTTACATCTACACAACCAGACCCAAAGTGTGAAGCAAAGAGTAAGAAGGAGCAGATAAAGATGTGGTTCAGCCCAAGAAGCAGGAAGATTAGATGCACCCTGAACAAGAGAGAACCAGTAACTAAAAGCAATAATGTTTGTGAAGATCCATCTTCAGTTTATCATTTCTTTCCTTCTCCTCCTCATGAGAAGCCTCCTAAGCAGGCCAAAAAGCCAACACATAAAATGAGTAAGAAGATGAAGAAGAAACATCTAGCAGACATCAACAAAATGTGGGGCTTCCAGAAGCTTGAGCAGAAAGAAGCTGAGCAGATCTCCAATAGAGAAAGATGTGTGACGATTTGCAGTCAACCAGTAACCCTATGTACCCCAGAACCAAATACCCCTGAGGAGACACTTCAGCAGGAATCTGTAAAAGATTCCAGCAAAAATGTGGAAAATACTGGAATATCCCCACAGGTGAGATCCTCAGAGAAGAAAGATATCCATGCGGATGTGTGTCCTGCACAAGGCAGCAAGGAAGAAGTTTGCGTTCCAGAGAAACCACTGTCAGTAGAAATCGAAGCTACTCCTTTAAAACGTGGAAGGGAGCAGGTCAGGTTTCCGGTTACTTCTCAGTCTAAAAGACCAAGAAGATCTGAGAGGATCCTTACTAGGAGTTCAGGCAGTCAAGAGTCTTGCTTAGAGGAGTTACCTCAGGGCTCTCCGGTCTCCCTGCTGTCTGAAAGCCAAAGTCCAGTTCATGTTTGTTCCTCTGTATCAAAACAACCTATTGACACCATAATGAAGACAAGAAGCGCCGCACTCTCCCAAGAGATAAACAGTCCTTCACTTTCAAAAGTTCCCTCTACTCCATCTACTTCTAAGACTTGCAGTCAGATAGGAGTACCACCCAGTCCTTCTGTGTTGAAGTCTCCTGGTAATAACATGATCGCCAGAAGAAATTACAAAGGGGAGACTTTGCTCCATGTTGCTTCCATCAAGGTAGGTTTTTCATCTGATTTCAACTTACATTTTAAACTTTTGTTTTATTAAAAATATGTCAAAACTTTTATTTCAGCACATTCTGTTTTGGAGTTGGGGATGATGCTGGCAAATCTGTGAAATCAAAAAAAGTAACTGTGGAAATGCTAAAAGATGGTTATCATTGGATTTCAATGTATTTCAGTGTCAGTTATACTTATGAATACTGAGAAATAATAATCAAATATTTTGGCCTTAATGCCAGGTGGTCTTTGATTTGTTAAAACTTTTAATGAGTGTTTCAGATCTCACCAGCTCATCCTGACAAGCTTCAGCTTGACCTAGTAATGCAACCAGGACAGGATTTGCATTATTTATGTAATTCACTAATGTTGCACGGAGTTGTCTTCAAGTACTTCATAATTTTTGAGAGTTAACTCAGAGGAATGAAGTACTGCTCCTTAGGATTCCTGCACTGCAGCCTGGCATGAACACTGTCCCCACAGGTAATATAGCAAAGGCAGAGTTAGGATGTTCTTTGTAGACTTTGCTTTTGTGTAGGTTTCATTGTGTTCTTGCAATGATACCTCCACTTATCTTGCTATGAAATTATTGTATTCGTTTCTGTAGAGGCAGAATTTCATGAGCTTTGCAACATTTTCTCTCCCTCCTTCTGCTATGTAAAAACTGCACACAGATGAGGGAAGTTTGAATATAGTCAAATTCATCAAAAGAAGCAAGTGAGGGCTGAAAGTGTGGCAACTCTTTCCTGTGAGGTCATTTCAAAGAGCTGGTACTCTGGCAACTTAAATGTCCTTTGTGCTAAATCATAATACAGAAATACTGTAGTGCTAATAAAATGCCTTCACTGGTAGAAATGATTTACCTGTAAGCATGCTGATATTTATATAGCATTTTATGCTATTTTATTTTATGTGTGTCTTGGACAGTCTGGACTTGGAACTATTAGGTGTTGTTGTATGTGTGCTCCTATAGTGGGGTGTGGGGGTATATTCTTTTTAAAAAAAACAATCCTGTCAGATATTTTGTTTATGGAAGAAGTGTTTTCCTTCCTGATCTGTTTTCTATGTGGAATCTTTCTGGTTTCCATAGCCAACTATGTTTTCCCATGTGTGTAATGGAATGCAGTCTCCTATCTGCTCTCTTCAGAATGGAATGAAGTCTAATTCTCCAGGACTTAATTAATTATGAAATCTGTATTAGGGTCTAATATCCCGAATTTAATGAAAGTTAATTGAGTTCTATCTTTTTTCCCCCTTATTTAAGAGATAATGATCATTATCGGGCATTAAAATTAAGTGTATTGTGCTGTTCCAAATGATTCTGAGGGATTGTCCCAGTTTACTACTTCTACTCTAATGATAAACTTAATGAAATCATAATGGTCTCCAAAAAAAAATCTAGTGTGGATGAGCTTAATGCTGAGTTACACTAATAAATTAAATGCAGCTCTTCCTGTTGTAAACAGCAGTCGTGTTTATCTTCTTCCATAGTCATTAGGGTTAAAACTTCCAGTCAGTTAAAATGCAGAATGTGACTGACTGCATAGTCTAAACTGATAGGAAATTGCCCCATCAAGGGGTCTTCCATAGCTGAATTCTTTACTCTAAAATAATGAGCAGCTTGAAGCACTAGTTTGGCTCTTAAGTATGGGATGATTACGAAATGCAGCACTATTTTTACTACTCAGATTGTTAGTACAGAGCCTTACATCTATATGGAGACAAAAATCCTTTACACTGCCTTGGTAAAGTCGTTCAAGTTCCATTTGTCTGCAATTCTTCTGTCTTCTACTGTGACAAGGGAGCTGATGGGGAGATTCACAGTGTGGTGTTGCTGCGATTATAGTTATTTTAGCAGATGAAGGATTGGTTGATACAGTACAGGTTTTCAGAAAGTTAATAAGACTAAAGTTAGAAGTTAAATATTAGAGTCTATTAGTCTCATGACATAGTTGATGTTAGGGTTTGAATGGGGAGGGAGAGAAGGTCCGAGCCAAGTGAGAGTTCTGTTTGTCACCAGATTTGAATCCTCCTTGGGAGGGAAATGCTTTAATTCCTATGCAAATGCCCTCCTCTGCGTGCACTTACATGACTCTTCTAGATCTGCCGACAGATGGCCCCACTGCCTTTCTTGCATCTCTTTTTTTCCCTTTTTGATTTTCTCCAGGGCTCCTCTAAGCTGTAGCAGAGGACGAGTAATCTAGTTGCATCACTTTTTCACTATAAGTGTTTTCATGTTGGTGCTGCTGGAATAAGTAAACCTAATGGACTTAATGTACAAAATATCAATTTTAATAGTAGTCAAAGGAACACTTTGGAGCATGTTTGAACTGGTAATCTCAAAACCATATCTGGGTATAGATGTGGTCTCTCCCACTGCCTTTGTTTTAGGGAAGGGGCTTGAAAAGATGGAAGGTATTTGTGGTTGGCACAAGTAGGATGGGCACTCTGCTAGGTGCTAAGCCTTTCCAGTTCACAATTAAGTAACTCATTTAAGTGTATGAGTAATCTTATCAACTTCAGTAAAACTGAGCCATGTGCCAAGCATGTGCTCCTTTATATCACTCTCAGATGCTACCATCTTGCAGGAGGGGCTGTAGCACATTTCTGCTAAATGATTGCTTCTTCAATTTTTATTTTATACCAGACTTTGACAATGTAGTGGTTAAGAACATTTTAAGGGATAAAAGGCATGTCCTCTTATCGTGCTCAATGCATTTGAATTGAGAGCTTGAAGAAGTATATCCAGAAATTAATTTATAAGCTGTGAGTAATTTTCTTGACAAATCACCTGTAATCCTGACTGACAGCACCTTGCCAGTCCTTGTACAGTATCATAGGAGGAATAACTTCCCTTAGCTATTATGGCTACTGCAAGTTGTAGATGGCAACACTTCCCTTTCTGTAGCTTCTCATAAAGCCTTTTCTCCATTCAGAATTTCTCTCTAAACTAAGAAATCCTAATCTTTTCAATTTTGATTTAGACCTAGTTTTCATTCTGTGTATGTTGTTAGCACTCTTATCCACACCCATGGTATTTCCTTTAATAAAACTACAGTAATATTTTACAAATTCATGTTCGTGCAGCTGCTCTGAAAAGCTATGATCCTGCTGAATGCCCACACGAGTTATTAGCTCGGCTGGCTGCTCTGTAGGAGTGCTGTTGAAATGTCAAACCCTCGCTGTAGATGTTTACAAACTTAGCTTTAACAGCTAAGCTCACTTTTGTTCATTATAGATAATTTTATCTCCTGTCCGTAGAAAATGATAGCATGCTGATGACCCTCTAAGCTGCCTCTGAATAACTGCTGAGATTTGTATGTGTGTTTCCTTGCAGCCACGAAGTATTCTGACAGAGCAGCATATTCTTTAGTTGCAAAAGCTTCATATTTTGTTGGTATGTCTAGACTGTGAATGTAATGCCTGAAAACTTAACTCTGATATGTTGATTTGCTTGACTGCTGTAAAGCCAGTGATTCTGAGCTCTGTGTGTGTGAATTTTGAGTTTACATTTGTTGTATGTTGGATTCATTTCTGCTGAGCCAATTTTGCTATCTTAGTCTTTTCTCCAAGTATAAAGTAAAAGATTGCAGCCCTTCTGTGCTTGAGAAACAGGAGTGAGGTGCATGGGCTGCTTGGGGGCACCGTTCCAGAAAGGAGATAGAAGAGCTAAGAGCCTGCTTCCAGTCTCTTGGATGTTTGTTTGTTTTACCTGTTTTTTAAAAGATTTTTGCTGCAGAGACTTCCATGACTCAGCTTCTTCTTGCTGGTTTATAGTTGCATCTATGTATGGTCCAATCTTACCAACTTTCTTTCCTATACTTGACTTTAAGAGTATCAAAACCTTTGATTCAGAAACTCTGTGCTGTTGCTTTCTTTACCTTCTTTCTATTCAGGCTCTTCTCATAATCTCTGCATCAGTTTCCCTCTTTTTCTACTTGTGTTTCCTCCTTTATAGTAAACCCTTAGAATAGTGTTTTTCCTCTACTTGCTTTACCTCATGGTATTTTCTGTAAAAGTAGGTATGCAATGAAAGCTATTGCAGTAGAGTAACTACCAGAGGGAAAGGTCCTGCCTGTTTCAGCATAGCTGTAATTGCTATGCTAAAAAAAAAAAACCCTTTAATTTTCCTTTTGACTTGAGGAGTTACAGTTGACAGGTTTGTCAAACATGTTAATCCATTTTAGCAGTGCATGGTTCTAGCCGGTTATTTAAAATAATTTGGAAAAAATCAAATAATTTGAAGGAGGTTCAACTTCTGAATAAGTATCCTGGACTTGAATCCTTGCATCCTCTGGTGAGTAGATTGTGATCAGCAGACTTGTCCAGCTATATATTCTGAATTCTGTGCCTAACTTGCACTGTTCATTGGTTAAGTTGCGTGTGCAGGAACTCTGCACTGATAAATAGTGATAGATTCCAAGCCAGTTAAATTTTTATCTTCAGTTCGTGAATAAGAGACTTAACATTGCATTTTTATTGAAACTAAATTAATCTGCATCTTTATTTTTTGTTGTAGTATATCTTTGCTTCTTAATGATAACTTTTTATTTTCTTATGTAGGGTGATTTAGCAGCTGTTGAACAGCTGCTAAAAAACGGAGCTGATCCTAATGTCAAAGACAATGCTGGTTGGACACCACTGGTGAGTATTGTATGCTTGTTGTCATTTTATTTTTTGATCAGTTTTTATTTCACCCCTTCTGTTCTCCCCATTATATTTTAGACCCTTTTCCATAATTCACTAAATATGAATTCACAGGTTCTGACAAATAAGTGTTAAAGGAGTAGTTACTAGCAAGTATTTTCCTGCCTAAATCCACCTTCAAACTTGTGAGGTTGGGACATTTTAAACAAGTTTGTCAGCTTGTGATTCTGCAATTTTTACCCACGCCTGTTTTCTGCAGTGAGTGCACTTCATGGAGTCTTAATGCCCTCAGCGGTTCTTTCCATTTTGGAAGTGTATGAAGTGGCTGAATGAAGAGTCTTGCACACTTGAATTAAAGCAAATAAATAAAGAACTATTTCCAGACATAATTTCTTTCTGTTTTGAAGAGCACCCTTGACCAAGTCTGTTATCTGGAAGGCTTTCTTCTCTCTAGTCTAATTTGCATCCAGTTGGTCTTTATTTAGCTCCTTTTTCATGCTTTTTGAGTACCAGACTCAATGCAGATTAGGAATGCAATGCAGTGTTTTTGCATCATCTTCCTTGACCATCTACTGAGAGGTATTTAAAAAATGAGTATGTTCAACTTGTGCAACAGAGATGTTTCCTCTGAATTCTGTTTCATTTGAATTTTCTCGTCATCACTTATGAATTTTCTCACCTAGCACGAGGCATGTAACCACGGTCACAAGGAGGTGGTGGAGCTGTTGCTACAGCACAGAGCACTGGTGAATACTACCGGCTATCAGAACGACTCTCCGCTTCATGATGCTGCCAAGAATGGGCACGTGAGCGTGGTCGAGCTGCTGCTTTTGCATGGTGCATCCCGTGATGCAGTGTGAGTAATGGGAAAAATTGTTATTTTAACTGCAACTTTAGCTGCACCTGTGGAATGTGTTTGGCTAAATATGAACCAAAGCTGTTAATACAACATATGCATTTTACTCTGCTGTGTGTGTGTGTATGGGTGTGCTGTTAAACACTGTATGCTCCACTATGCTTGTGCCTCTCTTTTTGAAGTCCTTGATATGGTGTTTTTTA
>JAUBNY010000836.1:1448485-1475539 GCA_032275445.1 Crypturellus soui
TGGGTGTGCTGTTAAACACTGTATGCTCCACTATGCTTGTGCCTCTCTTTTTGAAGTCCTTGATATGGTGTTTTTTATCATTATTTTTAAAACTTTACCCATGTGTTTGTAAAAAGCTTAATTATAGTCTTACTTTGTTTTGCTGAGCTTCCTGAAGATTTTAGCACTTACATATGGGAGGTGCTAAAGCATCTGTGAATAACCCAGTGAACTATCAGTATTGCAGGCACTAAATATGGTTTTAGTTTTTTTTACTAGTGACAGAAACTGCATAAAACTTAAAATTGGTTCAAATGAGTGCTGTCATTAGGTGTGTAGACATAGTAACATGATGGTAGGTTACAATTTTGCATGATGTTTCCTTGCCAGCTGCATGAAGGGGATACACAAGTTTAGCTTAATCACTTCATCTGCTTTCACAATATATCTTCTTGAAACTTTCAGAAATAAGGTCTTCCACTGGAAGGCACAGAGTTTTCAAAAAATGATCTTGAATATAGTAGAGAAAGGAAACTTAAGCTTGAAAAAGTAAAGTAAGGATCAATTGTCATCTTCACTGTCATCTTGAACAACAAAGACCAGCACATTACACCTGAAAAAGCTGACAACTTCAGAAGCTAATTTTCTAGCCACTTGAGCATCTGTGACTGTTTGTGTGACACTTACCACTTCTCTATTTGATGTTTGAAAGTATTGCAGAGACAACAGCTTTACAACTCCTTGACAAGACTTTGGAACTGGGAGATTTAATGCTGCAGTCTCCAAACACAAACACTGGGCTTCTTTCTATTGAAAAAGAAGCTTTTCAGTCATTAAAGGAAAGGTTTGTTGTTCTTGTTTTGGCTTAGCTTTCCACTGAATACAGACTGTATGTTCTCATAATGTGACATGAGATGTGTCACAGCTCTGTTGATTTTGATGTGTTTCAGGAAACTATCTACCTCTTGCAGTACCTCTAAGTGTCCAAAATGCCTTCTTATGGCTTCTAAATGAGCAATATCCTTGACTTAATCTCCAGGGTGTTCAGAGCCTTGTGTGTCATTATATATATTTTCTTAGTCACTCAAGCAGCTCTTCAGCTGCATGTCTAGTGAGAAACTTTAAATGTCTATAGCAGAAAGCTGTTACATGATTGGTATCCACAAATAAGTTATGTTTAAACAGGTTTGTGTTGTAGAGGGAAAGCAGTGGGTTCCTCAGAATCCATTTGGGAGCAAACTTGACCTTCCTTGGTCCTTGCCTCCATTTGTCTTACTAATGCATTTGTGGCTCCATCCCTTCTTTACAGGGTCCAGCTAGTTCTGTGACAATTAATTTTGCCATGTACTTTCCCTGATTTGTGACTCTGCAAATCTCATCTTACTACTGCCTCTGGTAGTTGTCCTAATTAAAAGGAATGATTAGATTTGTCTAGGTAAGTAGATTTTCTGAATGTGGAAAACTGTTTTTAATATGGAGACTTTATTCCCTTTCTTCCAGTGGAAGCAGGTATCCTTCAATAATGAAGTTGTGTCTCTGACAAAACGATTGCTTTACTTCAGGGACTTTTTTCTTCTAAATCCCTGAGGCCTGCAGATCAGATTTAAGAGTGGGAGGCAAGAGGGGGTCCTTACTTCATGAGGTGCTGTTACAGTTGTGTTTTATCAACATGAGTGGTTGGAATTGGCCTCCATGTGCTTGAAAAGAGGATCTGTCCATTGAGGTATGCACAGTTTTGAAGGTAGGCAGTGTATAACACAGGTGTTTTTCTTTGTGTTATGATAGCAGATTCATTTTGGTCCCTATGTAGGCTCTTCAGGCTCTCAATAAACCAACTTTTAGCCCAGGAGAGGTCATCTTTATCCTGCTATATTAAAGTAATTCTTCATTTCCTCGGGGGAAGAAAATCATCATTTGAGCGTGTTTACTCAGTTTTTTATTTTTGCTAAGTTAAACAAATTTGAATGCTAAAATCATTTTATAGACCCTGTAAAATGACCCCCCCCCCACACACACACACAAAAGTAGTTGTCAAGTCAGAACAAGACAATTTAACTCTTTTTTATTTTGTTGATTTTTAGTGGGCATTGTCTGTGTTGAACAGCCTTCTTAGAGCAATAGTTCTGAAATTTAGTATTACACTTGATGATTGTGCAGGCTGAAATATTTCATTTAAGAGGTGCAGTATTTATAACTCAGTGAGCAAGTATATTCACTATATTCACTTCCCAAGAGACCTCAGGTGGTGAGAGGTGCTGGTAGGAGTGCAGCACTAGCCATTGCAGGGCTGAGGCGGTTTGGGCAGTCAGGTCTGGAGACTCATCAAGCACATCTCATTCCACATATGTGTTTCTCCTTCCCTCCTTTGTATAGTAGTATATAGGGTGTAGAAAGTAACTGTATGTAATAGGAAACAGTTGTATGATCCTTGGAGAAAGGGAAGGCAGGTGAGAACTACCCAGTTTGCTAGAAAGCAATGCTGAGATTTCAGTATTTCTTTGCAATGTTTTTATTTTGTATCTTTTTTTTGAAATCTGCAAGATTTAGTAGTTGTGGCACTTCATTAGCCATTCAGAGTTTTCACTGACTGGGGAAGATATGAACTGCAAATGGAAAATATTATATGGACCAGTGGACCTATTAATTGTCCCGCTGGTCTAGTTAATTTTTTTAAGTTAATCTCCTACACATAGCTAATTTATATTTTTATAGCTTTTTTCCTGTGCTCACCCTCTTGAATTTTTTTCCTTGCTTCACAGCAAGCCAAGTGATTTGAAAAATGAGATCTGTGCATTTGCAATTTCACAGCACTTCATAAATGCTTTCACTCAAATGGGCTATCGTGCCCGCTCTTCATGCACAATAACTTCAGCATTAGTAGAAATTGTTTTGTTGCCTCATTTTTTAAGATGTGTTAGTTTTCTTTCTGTACATTAAGTCTGATTCTGAACAATTCCAGGTGAGTGGGGACAGACTCTGGTCTAAGGGTTTTGAGTGACATAGGGGCAAAAAACCTTCATAACCTGCAGGTGATTACAGGCTGCACTGACTTAATTTTGTTTGCTTTTCCTGAGCTGAAGTCAAAATAGTGCAAGGTGTTGCCATCCAAGTGCAAGATAATATGCTTAGCTTCCTGCTGGCAGTAGGTAAATTAGAAACCTGGCCCTGTTTGGATGCCTAAGCTGGTGTTTCTGGCTACATGGACTCAATTTGCTTCCTCACAGGTTTGGCACTCAAAGTACAAGTTCACACTGACGAGTCCAAAATTGGTCAGATTTCTACCTGAGAATTAGTGGCAGTTGCAAGGTTAGGAGCTGGTTGCTGGTCTTCTGCTGGGTACTGAACTCTTCTGTAAGGTTGGGGAAAAAAGTTGGCTTGCACTTCTCTGTGAAAGAGTAAGTAGCTTTGGTGTGAAAATGAAGCAGGTGAGAAAAATGTTGGTTGCAAAGTAGTTTATAAATATTGTTTGCCTGTATTGGAAACTGCAAGTCTGAGGCCTGTAATGAATTGGCAGATGTGTCTCTGTTTATTTTCTGTGCTGTGTTTGGTCAGTTATTTCCTAAAAGTTTCATGAAGTGTATAGAAAATAGCCGTCAATTTCTCTTTGTCTGACCAGAGCAAAGGAACCCTGTTCCTTGTACCTGAGCAGTGTTGTACCATAAACTGAATCCTTATTCTGAAGTTTTTTCCTAAGATTTTCTTTGATCTGTCAGTCCTGAAGATACCACCTGTCATCTCCTGTAAAGTCGCACTCAGCAGCTTATATTGCAGCGCTCTTCATTGGGCCTGTCTTTGTTCTCAGTGCAGACATCCTTGGGCTCTTTGATTGGAGTTTGTTCTAGCTGTAAGAGCCCTCGACTGACTATTCACTACCTTGATGACTGACTAATAGGAGACTGTTTGCATCAAAGGATACATCTGACTCTTGAATGTTTAAATCAATTTGCAAAAAGCCCACTTGCGCTCTGCTAGACAGGTGTATTTTTAGAGACCTTGTATCCTGGCTTCAGCATCAGACGTGCTTGTCTCCTGCAGAAACAATGGCATCTGTCCTTGCAGAGTACACAGCTTGTTACGCAGGCGCACATGCTTAGATCCGTTCTAAACAAACTCGAGACCTATAGAACAGGAAGGAAAAATGGTACGGGTGTTTATATGATGGGAGATTTATCTTGTTCTTTAACTCGGTTGAATGAAGACAGAAGTGACCACATCTTTTTGGCAGTCGCTTGTGCTTTTTGTTTCTCTGCTGTAACACCACTTATGCTGGCACAGCTGCTCATGTTTGTTCCCTGATTCTGTTTACAGCATTAAGAAACAGCAACCATTTCTAGCATCCTTGATACCTGTACTAATAACTGTGCCAGAGCTACAGGGGCTAAGACAGTCTTTCTGACTGATGGTTATTTACTCTTGGATAGCTAGGGAGTGCCTATATAAAAAGAACGAATTTGGTTTATCCTTATTCTTTGCAAAAGTTGTGAAAACTTTAATTAAAAAAAAGGGTAAAACATATGTGGACATCTAAAAAAAGATGGACATCTGATGTGGACATCTAAAAGCGTGTTGGACATCTAAGTGTTTTCCCTGTCTTGAGGTTGATTTGTTCTTCCAGAGCCCTCCTGTCTCTCCTCCCTGAGCTGCTTTTTCCCATGTGCAGCTCTCCTCCCTGAGCTGGTTTTTCACATGTACAACAGCCCCGGTGATGAGTTTTATTTGCTGAAACCTGAGCTTTCATATTTCTTGTTGCAGTATATTTTAGCTGTTGCACCTTAACATTGTATTGAACAGCCACTGGCTTTGGTAATGCATAATGATAAAGCAGGGTTTGCAGTACACTGGGAAGAAGCCACTGAAATGCACTCAGTTGGAAGGCTTTTTTTCCATTTTTTTTAAACAATCAGAGAGTGGAGCTGGGCTTCCTTTCTGTACTGTTGAATTGGCAAAAACTCCCAGTCTCCCCGGGTGCCTTAGTGGGTTTTCTCCTCTCACAGTCCCCAGTACAGGGTCAGCCATCCATTTTAAAGGTGGTATTTGTGTATGTGCTAATGTGTGGTTTTGGGGCTGTGAGGTACAAAGAAACTGTCCTGACAGATCTGGCCTTTATTTAAATACAGGCAAAAGCCACCCTGATGGGGCACTGCAGAACAGGAGCAGCAGGACAGGATTTAATGAGCTGCAGCTTGCCAGGCTGGGCTGAGATATCCCCAATTATCTCTTAGCAAGCCCAATTAGCGGTGTCCAGGCTACTGGCTCGCTAGGAGCGTAGCCTTGCTGGGGGTCGGTAGCATCGGCAGCTGCAGCCAGGATCTCCATGAGGGCGTGAGGTGTCCATGCGTCGGCATTTTCCCAAGAGCGAGGAGCTGTGGTCAGACAGGAGGAGAGGAGGGTCTGGTTCAACTTTTCACAGTCTGTTACCCCTCCCAGTTAAGTCAAAGTTAAGACTTAATGATCTGTGCTTTAGTGCAGGCTGGATCAGGTTGTGCTGTTATGTGGAATTTCCGATAAATCCTCTTTGATTCCCTCTCTTTGCAGTGGTTAAGTAAGGACAGTGCTTCAAAGCTGCGGCAGGTTTCTCTGACCTCTTTAAATGTTTCATTGCTTCAATGACTAAGCTTGCCAGGTTGCAGATAGCGAGCCAGGGCTTTGTTCTCCTTGACAACCTCTCTCCTTCCAACAGGTCTTATTATGTGTTTGGAGAGCAAGAGCCACTGGAGGTGCAGAGAAGATCAGCTGGAGTAGCTTTTACTCTCACAAAGGGCAAAGAAAGCAGAATATCTTCCCTGAGTCCCAGCAAAGCAGCATGTTTCCGAGCAGATGTTGTTATACCTGTTCTGAAGGTTCAGGTTCCTCCACTCATTGCTGTCCTGCCGCTGCAGAACTGCCAAGAGGAGCTACGTCATGGCTGCACGCGATGTGTTTATAGCAAACCATAGCTGTCTAACTGGTGGCAAATGAATGAGGGGGAAAAAAGGGATCTTGAAGCATATATAGTAACTGTAAAATGCCCATGTTGGAAAATAACTTCAGAGACACTGTGTAATATCACCAAAACTAGCAAACTAACTCAAATTTTGAATGAATTGGCTGCATGTGTTCTGTGGAATGGTATTTTGTAAGACACTTGCTAATTCTGGAAGTGTGAGAATGCCACGGTTCCTGAGCAAGAAGCAGATGGTATTTCTGCTAAAAGCATAACCATGTCAGGCTCAAATATTTCACATAGGTAGGAGTGTCCGAGGTGTCTTTCAAGGCAGGAGGGTTAGCCATTGAGTTATTGCCTTGGACCTTGTGGGTAGATCTGCAGTCGCCTGTGGTTCTGCGCTCGTCTTGCTCAATAAGATGTAAAGGAAACACTAGCTGAAGCAGGAGGAGAGCAGCAGGTGTTTGGCAGTGTGGTTTCTGTGGCTGGGTTGATCTAATGCTAAAGCTCAGGCACATATGGAAGCTAATAGGGACAAGGATTATAGCCATAACAACCATGAAGGGTCATGTTTCCAAGGCTTAACTTATTATTTCATGTGTGTTTTGCTCTTAGCAAATGTTTTGCTTTGGCTGCTGCATGACACTGCTTGGTGGATTCAGATGCAGAATGCGTGTTTATTTTTGGAGTTGAAATGCGTTTTCGTGGTTCTGTGACTGCAATGAAAGATTAGAGCTGAAATTTCTGGGTCTTGTGAATGATATCAAAGTGCATATCAAAACAGTTTAACAAGGGCTGTAGTTTATTTAACGTAACATGCTGCTCTGAACATCTATTTCTCCTCAGATGAATGCAGCAGCTTGTAACTCAGTATCCATCTGTCTTGCTTGCAATTCTTACTCAAAGCTTTGTATGTTTTAGCTGAAATTGCATATTAATAAGAAAGTGGGGGAGAAAAACTACCCAGCTAATGCAGCCAGTAGCTGAGAATCAAGTCACATTTTATTTACTTAAACCCAACTATGTTTGTTTTGCCAGTAATATATTTGGGTTGCGGCCTGTGGACTATGCAGAAAGTGAAAAGATGAAGTCTGTGCTACAGTTACCAATGGGAAAAGCATCACTTCCACTTAACCAACCCTCTGAGGTAAGTGTTTTATTAAAAACAGAAGTTCATCCTGTAAGTGTTGAAGGCTTGGACCCAAGCAAAGTGTGACACCTCCTTTTTAGGAAGGTAGAAAATTGGTTGGTTCTCTGCATTCCTAAATCTTGTTCTGTCTGTTAAACTGGCTGAAGGGTCTGGAAGCCTTTGCTCCAGGGACTTTTCATGTGCTTTCATTGGACTGTTCCAGTATTTTCCTTCATCCAACAATAAAGATATGAACTCAGTAGTTGAAAACAGCATTTTTTATTATTATTTTTGCCTAAGGCTTCTGAGTGTTTGTAAGCAAAATCAGATTATCCAGGCTCAACAAGTTATTCTATATCAAATGCTTTGTGCTTCCTAATGAATGATGAATAAACTGAGCTGGCTTATATTAAGCATCCTAGTTCCTTTAGGATATACAGCCTGTTGTGATCCCTCCTCTTTGTGGTAATGAGATGCCTCTTGGCCAAAAGCAAACTAAATTAGCAAGAGTAAGTTTTATTGTTTCTCCCAACTGCAGCAAAAGCAAGGTAAAACAGCACTTTTTTTTTTTTTTTTTTTTTTTTTTCTTCTTTTCCCCAAGCAAGCAAAGTAAGATTTTTCTATTTCCTATTGCGTGTGTGTGTGTGTGTGTCTTTGCGGTTGGTTACGAGCTCATTTGGGTGACTTAATCGTAATTCTGAGGCTTTAAGATAGCTGGGTTTTAAAATTACGTCTGCTATGTGGGACCTAGGAGCACTTGCAAAAACCCAGGAGTTAGGGAGCACCACATACATCCATGTTGGAATAAAACTTGAGAACTTGAATGAGCAGCTTTTGCTTTGTACAAAACTGTAGGTGTGGATTACTCCCAGGGCAATGTATTGGACACCTTTTAGTGCAAGGAAAAACAGATCTTAATTTGGTATGTTTTCAACATATCGATAGCACAGCTGTTGGAGACTTTACTATATTGACAATTTTTTCATCCTTTAGCATTGCTATCAGCATGGCTGTTTACAGA
This sequence comes from Crypturellus soui, assembly GCA_032275445.1. Classification (NCBI taxonomy): domain Eukaryota; kingdom Metazoa; phylum Chordata; class Aves; order Tinamiformes; family Tinamidae; genus Crypturellus; species Crypturellus soui. The sequence goes on from JAUBNY010000836.1 coordinate 1,456,538, forward strand.
ACAGTCAGCTCTTATACCAGATGAATGTTTGCCCATTTTTATTGGTCTTTTTTTTAATACTAATACATAAAATTATTTTGGTACCGCTCGTAAAATAAATAATACCGATAATGTCAACTTTCACTCTGTAGCTGGTTTGTTATATATAGATTTATTTATGAAGCCAGTCCACTAAGCTTGACACGAATTGTTTTTCAAAGTGTTTATTCTATATTTAATAAAACTGTCAAACAGATTAGTTGCTTTCTTTATGTTCCTGAATATTCAGCTTATGTAGGACTATTTTTTTTTTAATGCAGCCAATGAGCCCTAGCCAGCCAAGGGAGGGACCTCTTGGTATTCTTGGGAGCAATCTTAGTTCAGAGCAGCAGAAACTGCTGAGTAGGCTAGTAACAACTCTGAAGGCTCGAAGATGTACTGAATTTAACAGCACAGGTATGTACTCTTGTTGAAACATCTGTGTCCAAATACTGCAAGCAACAGAACTTCTGCACTTTATCTGTTAAGATATTAGCTGGAGTGATTATTGTTCCTAATAACAGCTTTGAATTATTTATAGCAATAGTAAAAAATTATGTAGTATTGCATGTAACTGGTGTAATAAGATTCTACGTACCTTTCTTGCAGAAAGGCAAAGGGAAAAATGAGGCTGTTTGGGACTTGCCCCAGGGTCCTGAGCCTCTTGAGAGCTTCTTTTCAGTAGCTGGAGATAGGGAAAAGGTACATGGTATTTTAGTTGCTTGGTTCCTGCCCAAGTATGAGAGAGCAGTCTGCAGACCTGAACTTGGGCACTTTTTAACCTGGCTACTTGTTGAGACAGGCAACTTCTAGGAGAAGTGAGTAGCTTGACAGTGTATTATTTAAAATTGCCTTCATTCTATCTCTTAATGCTATTAGCCTGTTTCCTTGGAGTATTACTTCTCCTGCTTATGAGGGAAGGAAATGCTGAGGTAATATTTCCCCCTCTTCCCTCCATTTCCTGATTACTCGTCCAAAACTGTGAGTTGAATCCTGTTAGTCTTGTAGCACTGAATTCAATAGTAAAAATCCCTGCCAGAATTGAATAAAACTTAAGAAAGGATAGAAAAACATTACCCTGTAAATGTGAGCCTTTTTTAAAGACATTAAGTGCAAACTTGGAACTGTAAAAAAGTGACTTCCCTTTTTCACAGGAAATATATTTTAAAACCCACAAAGCTTCTAATGGCGCTCCTTTAAGTTTATTCCAAGACAAAAAGCTCAGAAATCATCTGGAAAGTGATTGCTAAGTCATTATGACCTGTTTAGTTTAAGTGGTGATAGATGCTTTTCAGAGGGGCATGGTTCTATTTGTTTGTGAGCTTTTAGTCCTTCTCATGTAATCTCTCTTCTAGTAACTCATCTTGTTATCCCTGATGCTCCAATGCCGAGCACTTTCAAATGCATGATGGCTGTTCTGACTGGATGCTGGGTTCTCAAGTTTGAATGTAAGTATTAAATATACAAAATTCTTCCCTCCCTGTGCAGTTGTGGATGGAATTCCTGAGAAAATTCCCTGTGTGTTTCCCTCCTCTCCCCACCCTCAACTGCCCTAATACTGATACTAGCTTAACATGAAGTGTGCATTTTAATCTTATGAGTGACAAGATTTTTTATTAAATATAATTACTTCTTCCCTGGCAAGCATGTGTATTGCATTATTGGATGCATTGAGTAGGCCATTACCTCATGTATCAGTGGAGAATGAATTTATTCACTGTTACATTAAGAATGATTTGGAAGATTATGGTAAATATCCTGGCAGAGGAGGAAGGAGCACATTAAGTTCTTGAATTCCACGAGTAAATGGTGTGGCCTATCTGTATATAAGCTGAGATCTGTTGAATGTTAAAACAAAACTTATGCTGTCAGCTGATCATAAGCCCTGTGTGCACTTTCTACCCTTTCTTCCTGCTTCAAAAGCTGCCCAAGCTCCATGCAGTTACTGACCCTAAGCTAACACAGGTATGAGCTGCCAGCTATAGCTATCTTGTTCTGGACAAGCTTGCAGATGGATGAACAAATGTGTAATTATCAGTACCTGTTTCTGTACCTGCAAGCTCTGCAGGTTGTATTTCTTCAAATGAAATAACCTCCAAGAGAAGGTGGCTTGTACAGCCTCCTCCTAGCGTGCAAGTAGTTGCTTTCAAATCTTGCAGTCTGCCACTAGTGTTGTACAGTGCAGGCTTTGCCCTGCAGTTGTATTGTGAACTTCTATTCCAAGTTACAATTTTTATTAATCTTTCTAATGTCTTTCTCTAGTATCTGCTATCACTGTAGTTGTAAAAGCCATCCTCTTCCCCTTGACCTTTATCGCTCAGTCCTTTTTAGCTAATAGGTACATTGCAAAGGAATTAATTATCGATGGAAGAATTCATAGACAAATTCATTATGGTTTTCTACTGTCTGAACGCACATCAGAATATAATGGTCTTTAATGATCTAATTTTCTACAGTTGCTAATACTGCTGAAAGGCCCTAAGTGTTTTTTCAAAGAAGAGACATCATCAGGATCTATGTAAACTGGCCTCTTTCAGAGTTGTTTGGCTTCATGATAGTCAATAGACTTGTTCCTTACTCCTTCTTTTAAAAGAGCTTGTTGAATACATGTTCTGTCAGCTGTGTTCTTCATCACCTCTGAGGGCTTCTGCTCAAGCTCTTACACGCCTTTGCAAAAAGAAAACGTGCATTGCTTTTGTACTGTCATCAATACAAATAAGAATAACTTCTGGCTGAAAAACCTAATAGCGAGAAATACAGTTTCTGCTCATGCATTCTGTGTGTTTAACTTCAGATAGTTGCCAAGAAGAAGTTATTCTGTTTGGATGTGAGGTTGCAGCAGCAAACTTGGGTCTAAAACTGACATTTAGATAGTGCAATAGGAAAGGGGAGTTTCAGGTGGGATACAATAATATCATGCTTAGTGAAGACTGAAACATCTGTTTCTGGGCTGAATTTGATGCAAGTTCTTTGCTCAAAAACCCTTCCAGCACATCAGGATGTTGGCATACCTTCCTTATACTTGCTAGGATTCTTCTTTACTGAATTCTGTTTGCTAGTAAGATACTAGGAAAATTAGTGCTACCAGTAAAGGTTTGTTGCTTTCTTCTTGTGGAAGAACTTTGTTTTTAGAAGTGACACTAGAAAAGTAATAGATTGGAGGATGAGAGTTATTCTGAATATTTTCTTTTTTAAGCAGTTGACTTCTATTTTGAGTTGTTAGAGTACTGATTAGTACACTCCTGTCTGATAATGCTCTCAGCTTAGTAAGCAACATACTACTTAAAAGCAAGTGATTCTCCTCCCTAGTGGGAGATGCTAGTAATAACTCATGGGGTCTGATGCAGCTAAGTGCCTATAATTAACAGCACCACTCCATCTGTTCCCACCAGTCTGTTATTAGTCTTCTTCAGAGTCATTACAAGTTAAAGATTGTTATAACAAATAATGGGACTCCTGCTGATGGAACATTTGTCTAGGAGAAGAGGTCTTTGCTTTTCCATACTTGCTCTGTTTGTTTATCTTGGCTTCTGCTTGGAAAGGTCTGATGAAATTTGACACAGACTTCCAAAAGTCTGGCATGCTGCTGTCAAAGCTGCTGCAAGCAAGTTGAAGAGTTTAATATAGATGGTGATCTTAAACCATTCACTCCAAGTAAATTCATGTCCCGAAACTTCACTGAATTATTTGAGGAAAAAAGAAACCAAAGCTCAATTTAGCACTTAGTGAAATGCTGACTATGCATGCAAGTGAATATTTAATTTATTTTCCTACAAAGTAAGCTGCATTTGACTGTTTTTAAAGATGTAGCAAGTGTAGTTTTTCTACTTTCTAAAAGACATAGCATGCTTGCAACAAAAGTTCCATAAGGTCTGTATTTATATTAACTCTTCCATTACAGTGGGCTTTCATGTTGTGTTTCAAAACAATCTCCTTCCTCTGCTTTCATCTCTGTGTATAATTCTGTGGTGCTACAGTCTATGTGACTATGCACAGAGACAGAGCATCCTTTAGTGTCAGTGAAGAGGTGATGTTGAATTTTCCAGCAGAATTTGAGCTAAGCATGAAGCCCGCACACATTAGACAGGATTAAAAAAAATCTCTCTGTTTCTGGGGTTGCCTTTTGTCTTGTGCTAGAGGTTTAGGATGAAAGGATACTGCCAGTACATAAGGATCTTCACAGAAGAATATTTTCACCTAACCAGTTGCTAGTTCTGTATTTTCCATACATAATGCACTGTCAGCAATATATCCCCTTTCATAGCAGCGCACAATTCAATTGAGACACTGTTGTCACTGTGCTCCTTGCCCTTGGCCACATCTTTCATTGCTTTCATTATTTTATTGCCTTCATTATTTCTGGGACTGTAATAGAGGCACAAAGTAGCATATCGCTATCCTTCAGCAAGTAGCTGGAGATAAAGATTGGAGTATTACCGTATTTCCTCACTGCTTTTTATAGGTCCTAGAAGAACACTGTAATTAAAAACAGCAGAAATCTTTAATAGCTTTTCAGCTTTTGGTTTTTTCCCTTAAATGCGGAATGTCATCTGCTAAAGCAGGGCAAGAAGAATGATCTTGGTGACAATACACATGGAAATGAACTTGTGCCAGTCTTTGTAGCCAAGGCCCTGGCAGAATGCTGAGTATCCCATGGCTGTGGGAAGGGGAACACATGCAAGATGATGCAGCAGCATTGGGTCAGCTCTGATTGCTTACAAGAATGCAAAAAATCCTGCTTTGCCTTTATGGGCTTAAAAAGCGAGAGATAAGGGGCCAGCAGATTGCAAAACTGACACTACTACATGGCAAAACCACCTTTCTGAATTTCTTAAAGCAATGCACCCATCTATGTTCAGGCTGTTAAATGAGAAGGGCAAAGCCAGTTTGAGCTGATGGCATCTTGAGCTGTCCCTGACATGCAGGGCCATGGTCTAGAGCAGTGCCTGATGCTAATAAAGCAATCCCTTCCTTGAAACAACTTAAAACTATGGATCAGTGGAATTTCACCTTTGTTTTGCCATTGGAGACTTATTTCAACTGCATCCTTCTACAAAAGCACCACACTTCTGTCAAGCGGTGGAAGTATTTTGGGCATGGGACATCTTTTTGCTGTATTGGCTGTGCAGCAGAGAGGAATGTTTCATAGCTGTAGTATTAAACTTTTGCCCTCCCTCTGTGACTGCACCTTTTGGAGAGGAGGAGAGGCTGCTCTACTTCAAGTCAGTACAGGTCTAGACTATGGGGCTCTTAGGATTTGCAGAGCAGAAAATGGGGGAGCAAATCTGTGACATGGTGTTTGCCTTGTGTTGTGGAGCTGAATGGGATGGGTTGGAACAGGAGGAGGAGACCCTGGTGCCCAGACCTAGTACTCCCTCATTTTTTGGTTTGAAGAAAACCTCGTATTTAGGAAGCTCGTTGTGGAGGAAAGGATAGGGAATGCGAGCTCGTTAATCTAAAGGCATTTAACAGAATTGGGAATAAGGATGAGCACTTCCAGTGAGGGTTAACCTAACCTTTGCTCCTTAGGAACGGCTACCTCCAGTCATTTTGATGATCAGTCAAGAGAATAGCTGTAATGGTGCTTTCTTAAAGAACAGATACTTCTCTCTTTAAAGCAATATAATGATTTTCATATTGCATACTGCTAGCTTCTGGCAATCACTGTTTGAGGACTTCCTGAGCATCTGCTCTGTCATGTTTAATAACAATCACCTGAATTCACTTGTCAACTCCCTTCCTAAGGAAACTCATTTTAATCTGCAGCATCTTGTGACAGTTCCCTGTGCTGGAAAAGGGACCATTTTTGTTTCACCCAATGAGATCTCAGTCTCACCTCAGAAAAACCTGATCTGAGGTGACTTTATGAGAATACAAGAGAATATGAAAATCTCTTTCTTAAGCTTTTTTGCACGCTCTTGGAGAGACCAGTAATACTCTTGATGAAAGCAATTTGAAGCTAGCCTTGCCAAATTTCTCTAAGGCTTTCTCTCAGACCAGCTTTCCTTCTTTTCCAGGAAAGTGATCTCATCAGGCTTTATTTAATCTGCATAAGCCCAGTGCAGAATGACTCAAGGAAGCTTCAGCTGCGGTCTTGATTAGTTGTTGGATGTGTAGTGTTTTATCTTTTTAGTTGCTGTCGTGTATCTCTAAATTACTATTAGCTGTTCTAAGAGATTTGGGGGACTAACCTTTGCTCTTTGCTTCATTAATGCAAATCCAGCAAAACTCCAAGGCTAATCGAGTTACTGAGAGCTACCCGTGGGTATCTGTGGGTGATTACAACTTGTTCTTGCCATCCGGTTCTTTCTGTACTTCACCTTGTTTAAGCTGGTTTTGCTGATTAGTTAATTTCATTATAAACTATAAGACTTGCAAGAATAATGATTATAGGCCTCTGATCCTAATAAATTTTGCCAATAATGATGGTTTTTTTTCTAGTACGAGTATGCCCAGCTTTGTTGAAGGTCAATTAATGATACTGGTAAAGTGGGCATCTATTTAACCTGTTTGTTCCCTAGGCGTCCTAATGTACTGAAAGTTGATAAGGTAGGGGAAGTGGTTTGGTGAAATAATAAGAATTAGTATCAATAGTGATGCTTTACTGATCTTGCCAATGGGGAAAATAATATTCTGATTGCCTCAGTGTCCTAGGCTCAACACTTTTGCCTGCACAATTTTCTAGAGATCGTAATGCAGGCTCCACTTTTGCTAGAATCTGATGCACGTGATCTTTACATCTGTGCAGTGTGCTGGCCTGAAGTAACTATTTAAAAATCAACTGTTTAAGAGGCTTTTTAACTTATAATGTTCCCTGTTCTTAGAAGGAACCTTCCATGGTGCTTTCACAGCTGTGGTCTTTTGCTAGGTGAGCAGTAAGCTGTTGTAAATGTGCAAGCACCTGTTAATTTTGCATATTGCAAAAAAAAAAAAATCCATTTGAAATGGAAAAACAACCCTTGTATTACACCAGTTTTACCCTTATGCAGATAACTGATCCAAGTACTTTGAACTAGAGGGCTTTTAAGACAGTTACAATGATCCTGCCCTTCAGTGAAGAGAATGAGTTAAAAGAATAAATTTGATCACTTTCACACTTATCTAATGTGAGGCTCTTATTGATGGTAGAATCAAGGAATAAATCAGGATTTCTTTTAAGTTCTTGATTAAAGAGTGTTGTTTTTCTATTCTCTAGAGTAGAAGTTCACAGGTAGAAGAAAGCGTAGGCTGCTAGTTTGAGGAGTAAAATAATGTTCTCTGTGCCCTGCTCAAATTTAGTTCTATTCTCAAAAGCTTTCTCTCCCCAAACTTTTCTGTTTTTCCTGTTACAGCACAGTTACTCTCTGACCTGCAAAGACTCCTTTAGGGATGCCCTTGCCTTCCAGGGTTATCAGTCCTGTTCTGATCCTTTTTCTCTTAAACATAGTTATTAAACTGTCCATCTCCAAAATAACACGTTAGAAGGGAGGCAGAGTATTGATGGTGTGATTATTGCTTGTTAAATAGGACAAAATTATTTTTGGTAATTTATTTGGCTGATGTCTCCACATGAAATTCTCACCAGCAGTTTTTCAATACAGTGCTTAGCAGATGACAGCCCATAGGTTGCTTAACGTGACTCCTGTCTGGAGTCAGAGCACTGTACCTTTGACTTATACCGGAGTAGCATGAGGTCAGCAGAGCTTCTGGAAGTGTCCCAGTGAAGGTAGCTGAGTGATACACCTCTGCATACAGTACAGCATTTTATTTCCTTTTATTGATTCCCTTAATCGGGATACTAAGTCTGGTGGAGAGACCATAAAAAGGGAACTGTCAAGTTTTCTAGTCATTTGTACATATTAGCAGCTCTTAAAATTAATAGGATCTACTCAAGAGAGAGGCTTGGTCTTTATTGAATCAACTTAGTTTAGCGCTAAAAAGTTATCAGAGAAAATAAAAACCCTAATGGTATTTAAGGAGAGTTGAAGGCCCTTCAGTGTGCTCTAATCATTCATCTGTGTCCCTCCTATTTTAAATGGGAAATTGAGAGGAGGATTTAGTGCAAGGGTTGATGGTCTTTTCGTGGCGATTGTACCACATCTCGAGGCCTGCTCCAGCTCTGATGTTTCCAGATGCTACCGTAATGCAAGCAAAGTTGATCGTGCTTTGATGCAAAAATGAAGTGTACAAACCTCATTTAGACTGTTGTATCTAGCCAGGGTCAATATATCTGAAACAGTAGCACAGATTAAGTGTTCTAGAGGAGTAACTTGATGGAAAGTTTTGTGTTGAAAAAGATGAGCAGAAAATAGGCAAATAAGTGCATTCATTAGAGGTTTGCATAATTAATTAGAGGACTCAAGTTGTGCTTCTATCTTTTTTTTTTAATAAATGACAACGGGAGACAATTTTGGTCTTTTTTTTGCAGATGTCTTTATTATGTCTGAATCATTTTAACTTTTGAACATGCAAAATCTTACCAGTGTGCATGCAGGAGGGAAGAGGAGCAGGCTTCACAAGAAATCCATCTGAACCATGTTGGCACTTAATGGACAGCTTGCAAATTAGTCTCTGTCACTTAAATAATTTTAAATTTGCTGTTTCTTTGGTAAGAAATGTTCCCCCATGGTTTATTATTGGTGAATTATTCCTTAATTGTTCACCTTGGAGTTGTAAGCACCTTCCTCAAACACCTTCTAATTACAGCAATTAATTGAATGTATAGATAGACCGTGATTCTGGTGACATGTGGCATATCATTTGTCTCACTTCCTTGTTTCTAATGCTCTTCTCCAGCTGTTACACTGTCTGTACTGCCTCTTTCAGAGGGATCCTCTTGCCACCTAGTTATTGTGCTGCCTCAAAATATTTTGAAACCTGAAGCACCACTGCAGAGCTGGAGGCTGCTAGTGACTTCCTCTCTGCTGCCCACCCGCAGGCAAAGCATTAAGGAAGAAACTGTCCCTGAGCCCAATGGTCCCCCAAAGCGTTTGTTCTTATCTATCAAATGTGGCAGGACCCCTGAGTCACAGCAAGTTCTGTTTTACATCGTGCATGAATAATATGTTCTGGAAGCAAAAATGTACTGTTTTTCCATCACAGAGTAACACATCAAGAGTTTCTTGTTCCACAAAGAAGTGTGTAGGCCTACCATTGTCATCTCTTATTTATCTTAGAAATGAAAACACTTGGACATTGAAAACGTAAATCCATTTATTTAGTTGTTTTGTGGCACATACTCCTTCTGATTCTAGTTAAGAAAAATTAATTAATGGGAATTAATGGGAATGCTCTTAATGCAACCACTAGCTAAATGGTCTGTTTGCATATTCTGAGCTTTAAGAAAGCGTATATAAGTGGTGGATAAGTGTGAATAGTGTGAAAAGAGGACAAATCTAGGTGAGTGTCACCTTTTGCTGTCTTAGAGGATTTTTATTATGTATAACAGTGAACTTCGGCATGCACAGATTTCTTGGAGGACTTGGCAGTGGGAAATGGGCAGACATGCATATGCCAAACAGACTTAGATGTTTGCATTTTGCTAAAATAGGCATTCTGCTAACATTACAGTCACTTCATGACTTAATTTTAGCTTTTTTTTCAGGGAAGTAACTCTACATAAAGACATCATAGTGTTCAGTGTTCATTCAACCTTTTATTACTTTCATATCAAATTTGCTCCATTTACTGATGCTGGCACTAGCTGCTCAATTTGTGATGTACCCAGCTTATAAAAATCTCAGCTCTGTAGCAGAAATCCTTGAAATTGAGCTTTTGATGGCAGATTGAATTAAAACATATTCTTTATAATGAATGAATGGTTCTGTTTTTAAAACTAGATGAGATGGCTTTTACTTTCTTGTAAGATGTACCTATTAATGTCTCAATTTTTGGAAGGAAAGAATAACCTTAGAATAAGATTGAGGCAAATTGATAAAGGAAACTTTGTTGGCTTAAGCCTTGATGATTTAAAAAAATGGGGAGGAGCAGAGTTACTAAAATAATTTTATTTTATTCTCAAGTTATGAGTACCTTGAGTACCTCATCAGTATTCAGTGCTGTTATTGATAATGAATATGTATGTTGCTTTTCCACAAAATACATGACTAGGTTGCCCTTTTAGTTTTGTATGTGTTCATGTTGACTTTTTGTTGAAGAAATGAACATTATCAAACCTCAATACGCATCTTGATAGTTGTACATGGAAGGAGGGCTGTGATGTTGATGCAACAAGTCACTGCTGTTTTCTTATGCTCATCAACATGCGTAACAAAGGAATATTTGCCATCTCAGTTACTGTATCAAATTATCTCTTTTCATGTAAATAAGCTGAAAGAGCTAGAAACTACTGTTTTTGAGTTTATATAAACTTGCTAAATCAGTAGCAGTTGGCTTTCAAGATCTCTGGATAAGGATTTTGTAGTGCTACTTACTGCCATAGTATCCAAGTACCACTGTCAGTGATGCTTCCCTTCTTGGTCTTTAGGCTTTCTTTTAGTTGTGGTTTTGCTCTGTCTCTTGTATTTTGTCAGGGTATTGTGGGTTCTCCATTTGCAAGGTGGAAGTAGGTTGCCTACAAAAGGAACATTGTGCAAGGATGCTACTGTAAAAGTCACAACCTTGACAGCTTGGCAATCCTCATGTACACTTTCCAAAATCAGCGTTGCAAACTTTCTCTGGTAATTCTTATTAATGAGTGCATTGCATGTGCAGTCAAAATGCTTCATCCATGGGTGGGTGATGAAAGCGATTTCTCTTTCCAAAGTCAGGTCAGGTAGAGTGTTCTGCTAATGTTAGCAATACATTAGCATCAGCACAGTCTAGACTGGGAAAAAATAACTAGCCTTAGAACAAGGCAAAGCCATGCTGACTGTAGAAGGCAATCTCATTATGCAGTGATGGTAACAAAAATGAATGCCACTGTGGAGCCCTAGCATAAATCTCCTGTTTGTGCTGAACTTAGAGACCTTGAAATCCCATCTGATTGCTATTTGAGTCCATAGATGCTCAGAAACAGCTTTGTACTTGCTTTGTAATTGCTCTTTATCAGGCAATTGCTCTCACTTTGTAACTGCAGTGTTGTTTGTACATGCTGGCTTTAAGTTTCCAAATGATCAGCAAATCTGACATTTGACATTAAGCAGTTGACCTTTGGTAGGTGAGAGGAAAAGCTGATAATTCCTACTGTATACAGCACTTTTTGTGAGATATTTCTTTTCTCCATCTAACCTGCATCTCTTAACTATTGTAAATTCTTTTCAAGTTTTTTTTTTCTTTTTTAAAAAAAAGGTTAAATCAGACAAAACTTTGATGCCATGTTTATACAACACTATTGCAGGCAATCCTTTCATCTTAGTGTAACTGTGTAGTCCCTAAAAGGAAATGCAAGCTTCTGTTAAACTACAGGGATTCCTCAAAAATAGTCCTGGGAATTTGAACTAATGCTTTCCCTATTGCTCTTGTACAAGGGGTACAAGTCTGTCTTCAAACCAAGGTGCGAGAACAAGAAGAGAAGTATGAAATCCAAGGTGGCCCCCAAAGAGGCCGTCTCAACAGGGAACAGCTGGTGAGTTTTATTGCTTGAGACAGATTGTCTTAATGACCTTTGGGTCATGTCATTTTGCACTTTGCCACATGGGCAGATGCAGTAGATGTAAAATTTTAATGTGTTCTTGTACAGAAATTTGATTATGTACAAGGTGATTGAGAGAACTGTGAACATCCATCAAGCAGTCATTTTTCTGTATTAGGGGATATGTTACCTTAACCTTGTTAGGGGGAACATTTTGGTACATTCGCGGTGAAGCTTTATGGCACAGACAGTGACGCCTCCTTGGGCTTCTTTGCTCTGCAGCCTAGTTGAAATGATCTGTAAGGACAGACAAATACTTGAATTTGCTGTTTTGTTACAGAACTACTTTATACTTAACTGGAAAATTCCTGGGTTACGCTGGAGCTGTTTTCCAGTAAGTGTTTTGTAATCTAAGAATGCTATGGAGCAAATCCCTCTTGTACTGGGAAACAGGTACATAGTGAAGCTTATTTAAAGTTTAAGCATGGCTTTACTTGGCTCTATAATTATATTGAGGATCTTACTAAGTTACTGATCTAGCTTCTGGTTTTGGTTGCATTTTTGGTAGATACTGATTGTTCCTTTTCAGTTTTTTCCTGTGTGCAGTTGTGAACATCTGTTCACTTTTTCTCTCCAATTAGCTGCCAAAGTTGTTTGATGGATGCTACTTCTATTTTTTGGGATCTTTCACCCGTCCCCAGAAGAGTGATCTTTCAGAGCTGGCCAAAGCAGCAGGAGGACAAATTCTGGTTCGGCAGCCGAAACCAGAGAGCGATGTGACGCAGACCATCAACACAGTGGCATATCATGCAGAGCCCTCTTCTGACCAGCGGTTCTGCACGCAGTACGTCATCTATGATGCAGCTTCTAAATTCAAGCCAGAGAAAATTCGTCAGGGTAAGGTGTGGATGGCTCCCTCCAGCTGGCTTATAGACTGTGTGGTGTCGTTTCAGCTGCTGCCAGTAAAGTGATTATCCCTGTATCATGTGCAAGGTTAAGTGGTGAATGTTGAGCGGTTGGAAAACTGTTAAAAACCAGCCTGTGTTGAGGGGCAGGGAGAACTGAAGCTATGATTCATCTTTTGCATTTAGGAATACAGCAAAGCTTTGATTACTTCAAATGATTTACGAAGATCACTGGTATGTTGGAATAAATGAACTTGCTACGGAGAAAGGATGTAAAGCTACTGCATTTAAAAATGTGCCTTCGATTATTTAGTAAGCTTTATTTGCCTATATAGATGTCTGTTCTGTTGGGCAGCAGTTACATTCTTTATAATATTTCACAGCTGAACATTGCAGGGAGACCTTGTCAAAGTGCCACAGGGTAAACTCTGTGGAAATCATAGTAGAACTAGTGGCCTGAAGTCATATGACAGTAGATGTTTTTGAGACTATCTCTAAAAATTTTAATCTAAATTTAGTTATTTGTAGCAAGAGTAATACTCTGTCCAAAGCGTCTTCCTTTGCACTTGCAAATGTATAGTCTGTATAAGATTCTTTTTTCTGCGTGTTTTAAAGTATTGGATTCTCTATAATCAGAAATACTTTTGTAAGTACAGATGATTGATTATCGTGGTTAATTTGGAAAAAAAATAATGACTACAAAGATAACTATGTTTCACTTTCTGCACAATTATACTAGTGTATTTGGCTATATTGAAGTGATGGTTGATTCTTGCTTCTCTGTAATAATCAATTTTTAATTCTTTCGTAATTAATTAACTTATTGTCAGAATGTTTCTCTTTTTCATAAGAACTGTTTGTTCTTGTGTCATATAATGGCTTTCTTGAGTGTTGCCTTAGTTTTGGAACAAATAACACGGAGATGGGGTCTTATAATGGTGATTATACAATGAGAATGATTGTGGGATAAAACCAAGGTTGTGTGTCCATGTTTTTTTGCATGTAGGCTATAATAAAACCTCTGGTGCCAGTGTCTTTTGGCGTACCTCATTGCTTGGATTTAGCTGCAAGATAGTAGTCCACGTGTACCTCCACAGGAAAATGGAAGTACTTCTACGTGAATTTTTTACAGGCATGAAAATAATATATCCTTCCTATCTGCTAGATGAGCTCTTCGGTGCAGGTCAGTTTTTGTAACTCTTCCCATGGCAGATCCCACACCACATTTGAGTATCCTTTGTGCAACTCTCAGAAATACCCTCTCTGTGTAACAGGTGGAGTTTTCAATAGTGATTCCTAGACTTTTGGAGCTGGAGTGTCTTGATCTATCGCTTAGGCTGGACTGAGCCATTAGTCTTCACTAAATGCAGTGCTCAAGTACTTGCTTGTCTGGGTGAGCAAGCAAAAACGCAAGGCTCATTAATAAATGGAACAACCCATGGGATGAATGGATTTTTCTGTTGTTCTGGCAGAGCAGGGGGTTGGTGCAGATAAACACTGGCAGAAAATAAGCTACTGAGTCGATAATGTGTGCACTTGGTCATTTATTTTGGCAATTGTAGCTCATTTTAACTTGACATTTCATAGTGCATCAATATACCTATTGCAGTATTCTTTGCAGAAGTAGCAGTGAATTTCAGCAAAAGTCTTAAGAATGCAGCTTTTTTGCCCTGTGCTGGAAAGGAGTTTGACCTTCTGTAATCTCTGCCTATTCCCTGTAGAGGCTGGGGATTTACAGTTTTTAGGAGCCATTTATTCTTTCCTGGGAGTGGAAAAGAAACTGTATTAGAGCATGTCCATTAATTTTTAAGCCTCACTTCTGTGTGTTTTAAAAGTCTTGCTTTTAATTTTGCTTGCGTATGCTTTGATTCCTTTGAATCAACTCCTATTTTAAAGCAAAGGTTGCCGTCAAATCACATTAGGAATCCCATGGCCCCATACTGAGGAGCAGTTATTGGTCATTTTTTTTCACAAATTTTAAGTGAAATGTAATTGAGATTGACACTGGTCCATCTCCTTCAGGTCTCTTCAGGGATTCAGAGTATGAATCCAACTTACATAGACTTCTGGATTTGGAAGTAGTGGAATAATCTGGATTTTGATGACAGAAGAGAAACAAATGTGAAACTCTTGAAGTAACAGGTAAGTATAGAAAAACTAGAGTTCAATGACAGGCCCTGCTTATTATTCACAACTGTTGCTGCTAATTCTAAGCAGGGGTAGCACTCAATAAAATGTGTCTAAAGAGAGACTTGTACTAAGGATAAATCAAGCTCCTTAATCCATTGGATGAGTTTTGACTCATAAAAGCAAGGTTATAAAATCATGAGTCATGGGGAGAAGGGTGGGTAGGGATCATTTTTCACTGTCTCTTCCAGTTCAAGGGTGCATTAAAAGAAGCTAGTGGGAGGCAGGCTCCAAACAGAAGAGATATTGCATGAAATATGACTAGACTGGGGTAGCTGAGAGCCACAGACTGTTCTGGGTGCCGTATGTCTTGGTATGGTCTGAAGCAGGGGCTAGATGAGTTTGTTAAAGTCCATTAAAGATTACGAAAAAGATAAAAACTTTGACTACCTCAGGAAACTCCTCTGAAGTGAGAATAGGTGAAAGCTGGGACTAGGGTCATATATGTTATTCCTTTCCAGTCTTCTTGGGGCTCTATCTGAAGACGATGTACAGAGCTAGCTGGGCCTGTGTTAAACATCTGAATTTATAGCTGTTTTCTGCTGTTCAAATACTTGCATTTAAAATGCATCAACGATTGGGGTATTTAAAGAGATAGGAGTCCAAGATTTTCTTTCTGGGTCATAGAAACTCAGGTTCCTGCCTTGTAAACACTGGGGACCTCAGAAAGGCTACTGATTTTCAGGCAGCATCCTGTGAAATTTATCTAAGCTTTTGGAATGGCTGGAGTTCTTGTTTAAGCCATTATCTGGAGGGTTAATGTGTGTGTATACATTCAGAGGTTATTATAGATACGTATATTGCATTTTTTTAAGGTGGCTATGTATACAAACGTGAAACATGAGAGTATGGAGGTTTCTAACAACATCTAGTGATGTTGGTTACATTGTGTGAGGTTCAAGACAGTATAACTAGAGAATAGCTAGTACTTCCAAATGTTTCTATCTTAAACTGCTTGGTCTTTTTGAAAAATCTTATGGGTTTTTCTTCTGCTTGAAATATCTTTCTGCTCTTTCTGAATGAATTGAGATTAGATAATTATTGAGGCAGAGAGATTAATTTCCTTAAATATTTGTATGGTGAGCACATCAGAGGAAGTGCAGTTATGGTGGATAGACCTTGGGAAATAGTTCTCTTAGGACTTTGCTCCTATTGCTGCAAAATAGTTCTTTTCTGTGTTGCTGCCTTGAGGCTTGAGACTTTATTTGTTATCTGAGATCCTCAAAAGTGACTTTTCTGAAAAAGTTTGTGACCCATAAAAAGCACTTAGCAGGAGAGCTAAATGTTGTATTATTTTTAAGTGTTTCATGGAAACAAGAGGGAAGCAAGTTAATACCAAACAGTGATGTTTCCTTTTGGTTCCAAAGTAGATTTGGCTTTCTAATGGATAGCAAGCATGGAAAGGTCCAAAGACTTGCACCTCTCCCAGAGCAAAGACCACAGCAAGTGCTTCATCTAAGCTGCTTCTACACAGCCTTAGCTAGGCTTGAAGTAAAGGTTCTCACTCGATCTGAGTAGGAAACACAGAACAAGGCTTTACTTTTTTCCTTTTTAAGCTATTTGGTACTTCAGTGCCAGATGAGGACCTGTTTTTGCTCCTGGAAGTGGAGTGAGTTTGATGTCAGCCTGACATCGTTAATCAATTTGGCCTCCGTGTCCTTTTTCTGACTTTCTTTCGTACTTTGCAAGAAGCAGCAGTTTGGAAAGATTTGAATCTTCCTCTCTGATAACAAAGCAGACCACACTATCTTGCAAAAAGTAGCCATGCAGCTTTAAATATCAGTTTAAAAACTGTAGAAAGATGTCTTTGGACAGCCAGATAATATCAGTCGGGAAATGGAAAATGTCTCTCTTATGGAACGAATGAAGATTCAGCTGTTTTTAATAGTACAGCATGTTCTGTCTTTCCAGACTTGTTTGATTTAAATTAACAGTAGTTTAACTAGTGCTAAATTACCCTTAAAAAGCAGGAGAATATTTTGTATGCAATCAGATGGGAGGGAAGGGGAGGAAATTTCCCATTTTTCCATTATTTCCAGAGCAAAGAGGGGCTTTCCGTGCTCCGATCTAACTGCTGGCCGGACGTCTTGTCTGACGAAGTAACCAAAGTGTCAGCTCCAGCTGCCTGTTTGAGACCCTGGTGCCCTTCAGCACACGGGCTGGTCGCTGCTGCATTTCAGCATCCCACTGTTGCACTGGGGCAGCCATGTGAGGGAAAATGCTGCTCTTCTCCTGGAAGGACAAAGCTGGAACAGCTGGTGTCCGATGAAACCCGGCTCTGCTAAGACTGATAGCCCTGGTCCACCTGGAATTCATGGTCTGTAGCAAAATTTAACATTTTTTTCTCAGCAACAGAAAAGATCTGCAAGGCATTTTTATTTTTTTAAAGCAAACCATGAGCCTTTTAATTGAATTAAATATTAATATGGATAATGCGATCAATAGTGTATTGATTGTTTTAGCCACAATAATGTTTAATTCAATAAGTCTGCAGGGCTGAATCTTTCTTCCCCTGTTATTTTTTTTATACTGTACAGCGATGTAGTACCCATATGCTCTGCCTTGCTGTGTGCCCTGGGCTTTTCCTAGGACAGCTCAGAGGATGAGAGTAGCAGGAGAGGGCAAAGGAGCCAGGCTGTGCTCCGGGTTGAAATCCTTCATGGGCCGTCATGTTGACTGCATAAGGCCAGTGTTGCCCATATGGCTGATATAATCCAGCTTCAAAACAGCTGCCCTTAGGGGCATGCATATGGCCCCCACACAAGCAGTATTGATTCTTAATGCAAATATTGCCCATGACCTCCTCACACTTAGCCCCTGTAGCCTGATGCAGTGCTTCCTTCCTGCTCTTAGCGTTTGAGTCCCAGCAGCTATGTGAAAATGGAAAGATTTTTCTGCCCTGAGGCTCTCTAAAGCAGTCATAACACGCTGCTGAACTGGGGCCAGGTTTCGGTTTTAAACTCATCCAACCTTGACCAATATTATTTGTGGTTGTAGGCAAACGGTTTTTATTAAATTAAAATTCACAGTTTTGCTTAACTGAAAAATTGGGGACAGATGTTCTCCCTAGATGAGTCCACATAGACAGTGTAAGGTTTCTGCTCCCTGGTTCTTTGCTTGCTTCACACGTGTTGAACAAGGCAGGGCGAAAAAGTCCACAAGAGCGCCTGGAATGAATCTGTGGGCTTTTTTTTTTTCCTCCCACTTCTTTTTACTTTTATGGACTCTTTCAAGACTTTACATGGACTATTGGTTTGTGTTTTATTAGAAAAACTGCTTAATGAAATCAACCTTGATGCAATAGGGCGAAACAGAGGGAAATCTTACACCACATTAGAAGGTCCTGCGATCCATGCAGCATTAGGTGCCTGCATGGCTTGGGAGCAGGCTGGGATGAGCTAGTTCAGGTCATGGTCCACCACCCATGGGACACCAGACTTGCCCAGGGGACTGAAAAGGTGCTCAGGCACTTCGTCTAACCTGTGTCCTGGGCTAGGGTAGCACTAACTGGGCCTGCAGCAAGGCAGGTTGTCAGCATGAGGCCCCTGAGGATGCTCCAGGCAGCAAACAGGGGAGGTGTGGGCAGAAAAAGGACTGGGATTCGATCCGCAAAATGTTCCTGTTGCTTCCACCTACATTTTGCAAATCCAAGGAAAATCCCATAACCTTCCTTTTACTTACTCCCCTCAAAGGGCAAGGTCTGTGACATCTGCAGGTCAGAAGCAAACGCAGCTCCAGGCCGAGGCCAACACAGTAGTACCAGCTTCAGATCTATCTCTGGATTGCAGCCTGCAATATACTCTGTCCTGTTTGAGATGGCCTTTTCACTATGGATCTGAGCAAGGAAGTGGCAGAGTAGGAGCAGAACAAGAGAGAAAAGTCTTCAGAAGACACAAAGGCACAAAGTCTTCTGTCACCTCCTCCCTGCACACAGCATGCTGCATTCCTGAAGCATGGTGACAAAAGATGTGTCCACATGTCCGTGTTCCTGTGCTGGCACCGCTAGGGAGTCCAAAGTAGCTCCGAGTGAAGCTGGACTGTGAGTGCCTCTGTTTTAGGGAGCTGGCTTTTAGCTGTGACTGCTGAGGAGGCTAAATTGGGATTTCCTCCCATGCTCTACAGGGCAATAAATCTTTATACACTTTAAAATATTTGATCGTGGTAGTGAAACATGCCTGGAAAGCCGGCTCTAACCAGCCCTTGGGATGTGTTGCCTATTCCCATAGCTCATTAGTGCACATTACAGTAACTATTGAGACTGCCTTTTATGTATGAAGCAATAATACTCATTTCTGGTCTCATTGTTTTTCTTGTGGGATGGGGAAGAGAAAGGGAAACACT
>JAUBNY010000836.1:1475639-1495311 GCA_032275445.1 Crypturellus soui
TGTCCAGTGAGTGACAAAATCCTCAAATGAAGTAATCTGAAGCAATTTTCATGTGCATGTGCATCCATTAGTCCTCCCCGCTTCCACCAGTGTCTCCAGGCACCTGAGGTCTGGAAAGGGTCTGGAAGCGCTTGGAATTCTGTATGTGCAGAGTTGTGAGACTATTACTCCTGTCTTGTTTAAGCACGAGGATGTGAGTGATACCTTTCAGGTGTTTTCCAGTCTCCACAGCCATATTTTTTTCTTCTTTTTTCTCTACCCCTCCAGAGTCACTGAGATTCTGGAGATCTACTCTTTCCATAGAGTGCACTACTTACTCCTGTTCTCCTACCTTGCAGGCGAAGCTGTGCATTCACCCACGTGGCAGCTATAAGCAAGCGAAGGAAAAATGCTGTCAGGGTAGTTTAGACTGTGACTACCCCATAGCCATTCAAGTCAACTTTGAAAGACTGGCTATTTCTGTACCTTTATGAAATGTTTTTTCTCCTCCTTCCCAAAGCCATTATGTCAATTTCTGTCCTGATAATTGGCTGACCCCTAACGATATCTTGTTGTGGTCTTTGGACTGAGCTTTAGAGAAAGTCCAGGAGTACCTGTTTCCTGAATCGTCTCACTGTTACTTGCAGGTGCCGTTTTGTTCTTGGGACAGAGACTGCGTTAGCATCTGTGGTCTCTGGAGAAAAACTGTGCTAGTCCAAGCTGAGCACCAGCATGGGCAGCTCCATAATGAATGTTGCAGTTTGAGGTCCTACAGCAAAGTCTTCAGGTGAAGTGGGGGGAGCTGCCTACACAATCAAACCTGGGTATGAAAGGGCAGAATCAAAGCCAAAAGGGAAAAAAAAATCCCATGAGCCCTTTAATTTCACTTAATTAGGAACCAGCCACATCTTTCCATTTCTGATCCATATCTTTCCATTTCTATTCTAATGATAATGACTGTAGCAGTTTATTAACAAAGATATCATTTGATAGTTTTCACATACTCCCATACTTCAAGTATCTAACAACTTACTGATTTGATAGCTTGGAAGTGTTCCTGATTGAGGAGCTTGAGTCGGATATATATTTTTTAAGCACTTTGATCATTTCAAATTCAAAGGATAATTATTATTTTTTGGTTGAAACAGGGATAGATTGCAGGTAGATGGAGTCTACAGCATGTTCGTGTGTGTGATCCCTACCACCCCTGTGTTTGGAGGAAGCAGTGTCTGCATTTTCTCATAGAAAGACCTTGAAAGACTCTTCAGGTTGGATTTTTTGCTCCCTGCACTATTACGCTGAACATGTGGGATACTGAAAAGGTATGCAGACAGGTAATTTGTTGAAAGGCATTAACAGTATTTGACACTATTGATCATATATTTATTAAGGCTTTCCAATTAGCAGCTGTATGCTTGATTTTGTATTGGCCCCTAGCTAGATGCTGCTTGGGAAATGCATCTTTATGCATTTATAGTGCATAATGGCAATGCACATGCATGGCAGAGCTCAAAGGTGTTGCAACAGAGCAGCACGGAAGGCCTGGGCTCTGCCAGAGCTGCTAGAAGCTTACACAGCGTGGGATGATCGATCCAGCAACCCTTCACAAGTGTAGGTCCACCACATGTGATCCAGACCCTCAGATCCAGTCTGGTGCTTGAGCTCGGGTTTACTGTGTACACAGATACAGAGCAGGCTCACAGGATGGAAAAATAAGATGGTGTTCCTGGAAACAATGTACGACATAACTGTCTTATGCTGTTTTTGGTTGTTTTCTAAGGAAATGATCCCAGTTGTATCAGAGGCCTAAGGGAATTGTATTTGTGCTATTAAAAAGCAGGGAATTCTGCCTAGAAAGACTTCCTAGTATCAGAATGCCTCTGATCACCTCATGATCTCTTCTACAACAAATGAGGAGAGGGCTACAAAATGGATGGAGGCCATTTGCCGTAAGTTTTCTCATACAGCTTTGGAAAGAATGGAAAGAGTTGACCTCTATGAGGAGAACTTGCTGCCTGTGTCCTCATGGGGCTTTTTATGCACATGACCCTAATGGGCTTCATAACCGGTTTGTTAATAATTCATGCCCTTCTGAAACAGCCAGTTTGATCATGCAATGCTTAGGTGACCCTAGACCCTATAGGGAATAAGGCACTGGGAAACTTGAATTACAGGTTAGTCATTTTCCCATCCAATATATCACGGATTGAAAGCTTTATGACTTCAGAGCTTACTGTATTAATTTTATGCATGAGTGCTTTATTTTTGCCATATGAGATATATCACTGGCTTAGTAGAGCAAAATATCATTAGACCTGGAAAGGGATTTGGTCACTTACACTTTGTCACCGAGGATCATTGCACATAGATTATGTAGGGCTGTACAGTGCCATTTCTCATGTGTTTATTAAGCGATTATAAATATCGAGCAGCGTGCCTTCAGGGGACACTTGAGATCTGTTATTGTAGCAGCACTGCATCTGAAAGATGGCTCACCTGGGGTGATGTGTGTGATGGATTTAGCTGATGAGGAGATAAGAGGTAGCCTCTTCTTCTGATCAAAACAGTTCTTTTGTTTTTAGGACCATCCATTATTATTCTGTTGCTTCTCCTTTGTCCTCATGCCCACAGTGTGGCACAGCCCAATTGCTAAATCCAATACAGGAGTGCAAGACACCTGGATGTCAGTCCTGGCTATGGGATAGTCCTTGAGTAGAGCACATCCCACTCCTTGGGCTCCTTTGGCTTTATCTATCTCAGTCTTGGATGCTAACCATGATCATGACTCTTCAGAACTGCTAAACTCTTCAGATCTTTATTGTTTCAGTGTTAGAGAATATTTTTATATATATATAGAGAATATTTATATATATATATATATATACATATATATATATATATACTAATAAAATACAGCCATTTTCCATACAAGACAGAGCAAAAGAGTTTGTGACTGTACTAATGGCAAGAAGGCACCTGTGTCTCCTCTGCTTGAACCCATGGTGCCATCTGGAGATGGCTATGAGCTGCTGAGGTGCTGTATTCACTATAGGTTCTGAATCAAAGCCAAGAGACTTCCTTATGGCCCAGGGTGCCATAAGTATTGGTTCTGTGTACGTGCTCTGACTTTAAGGGCCTCCTTAAGGAGGAGCCTCACTCTCAGTATTGCTGTTAGCTTAGCTGCTGCTAGAGAAAAGTTGTCAGTGAAAAAAGGCATGCATGATCAGAAAAGGTATAAGTGGGAGGTAATGTGCTACAAGCCCCTGAGCTGACCTTGACAGAGGCTGGAGGCCCCGTGCTGAAGACAGAGTGAAATGAGCTCTACAGGAATGCTTCTCATTGCAGAGGTTTTAGTGTGCAGAGGAGTGCAAAAAGGACACAGCAAGAAGCTGAAGACTGCAGGAATCCACTTCCAAGCTCTTAAGCTTCTCTACCACGGAGACCAAGCAGCAGTCCTTGTTTACAGGCTCTGCTTTTGGTTTGCTACTATGACTTCCAGTGGGCTCACTTCTGCACTCAGATTTTCCAAAGAGCTGTTCCTGTTCCATCACCACGGTTGTTTTGGTGGATTTTGAGAAAAGAACCACTGGGAAAGCCAATTGCATGAGAGCAACTGAAATCAGGTCCCATTGTGGGAAGAGAACCTTCTTTAGGTCCCTTCTTTTTGTCTGACCGGTTCCTGCTGGATATGTAAAGCACAGCCTGAAAATGTAGCCTTTCTCCATTTCTCCTTACAACCAACAGTACCAGCCTTCCTTTGATAACGTGATCCAAAGAGGAAAAAATGCTACCTGCCTCTTGAATGTTAATTATGCTTCCATGACTCATAATTGAAAAGAATGAGATGGGAAAAAGTAGGTAGACATAAATTGACAAACAAAACTGATACAAGTCTGTAATTCTGTTCTGAGGTTGAGCACAGTCTGTACACAGAGAAATGGGGTTAAAATTGCTGGTGAAGAGAAACCTGAAGGAGGGATTTCCCTGTGTTACAGGGTTGCTTCCTTTTATTAGTTCAGTGATGTACAGTGGGACTATTTCTCTTGGAAATGGCCTTTTGCTTAACATTTCATTTTCCTTCCCAAACTTAGCTCTTGCTCTCAGTGATATGAAACGCTGCTCCCTACAAATGGCTATCCCTGAACTTTGTTAATACCACTTCTTGTTGTAAATGATCTGTTTCAGAACAAGTAATAAAGCTCTTGTTTTGTAGGTAAGTATGCCCGCACCCTTTATCTCCAGGGGTTTCCATAGCTGAGGAGGCATGAAAAATTTCTTAATAAAAAATAATAAGAATGAAACTCATAATACATT
Organism: Crypturellus soui; assembly: GCA_032275445.1. Classification (NCBI taxonomy): domain Eukaryota; kingdom Metazoa; phylum Chordata; class Aves; order Tinamiformes; family Tinamidae; genus Crypturellus; species Crypturellus soui. The sequence continues at coordinate 1,479,933 of JAUBNY010000836.1, forward strand.
GCATCAATAGTTATATCATTTTTATACCAGCTGCTTCTCTTTAGGAATTTGAGGCCACAGACTAATTTAATATAACTAAATTGGCCCATATTTTGATGTGATCTATCAGGCTGATAGTGAATTCTCCGCCATTGTCACCTGGATATTACACAGTGCATCCCAATAACAGCTCTGGTGAGCTACGAAGTTCACTTGTGCGGACCTGAAGAAAATGCCCATTTTCAGGGGCAGAAAGGAAGTGCAGATCAGCTGGACTCATCATCAAATGAATGTGAGAAAATTACATTGAGGGTCCTGTTACTCTTGGGCTTGGGTAGTATCTTCCTGGTAGCGATTGCATCTCAATCATTTTTTCCATTTCTTTTTTGGTTTTGTGTTTTCTGGCCCTCTCAGTTTCATTTTCTTGCTGGATAATGCTGGGGGTGCTCGTGCTTTGCAGTGGAACTGGCATGGTGACAGAAAGACTATGGCAGCTTGAGGTTTCCCTGTGCCCAGGCTCCAGAGTTGCTGCCTGTTGCCCACCCTGACTCATAAATGAAACTAATTTCCCCTTTTTTTGTGTGTTTCTGTGTGGCGTGGAGGCAGCAAAATGTTTGCTGCTGTATTTATCGGTCTTGCCCTGCAGTGGATCTCGGTGCTTATCCGAAGGCATCGCAGTCCCACCAGAAAAGCATCCTCCAAATGCCAGGCTGGCCAGGGCACGAAGGGGTTCAAAAGTGGTGCTTTATTTTTCAAGCACTTCTCCATTTGTTTCTTTTTAATGCAGTCAGGGAGGGGCAGCCTTTGCTAATTGTTTAGATATACAATTAGCCAAAGCACTCAGGACACTGACAGGCGGGAAAGTAACCTTGAATCTAGAGAAAGTTAGGGAAAATTTAAAGCTGTCTGCTGCCGAAATGGGTCCCTGTGCACCCTTTTTGCTCACAGCTTCTATTCATGCCAATAAAGTACCAGAAAATATGCAATACAATGGAAAATTGCTTCTATGGGTATCATACCATCTTGACTTAAAAGTGCTTTAACCTTGGCCTCATGCTTCCTGCGGGGCCTGTTGCCTTTGCTGCATAAGTACTGACGCCAATGCGGAGCATGCCGAATTTTTCATTTGAGTAAAATTAAAACCCGAAACCTTTACCAGTCTTTCGATTCCAGCCATGTTCTAGGTGCATTAAATTGAACTTAATGGACTAAAAAATGAGCATTTGGGCATGTATGGGAGTGGATTGTTTGTGAGAGCGAGTTCCTCGTGTTTTTATGTATTTCCTTCTTCCTCCCCTGCCCACCCTCCCCTGGAAGCAGGCACATTCATCTGTGTGGGTGAAGGGAATGGAGACAGTCTATTAACACTGCACCACTCCAGTATCTCTCTATTTTGAGACATTAAAGACAAATTTGCCTGGGAAGCCTTTTGCCACCCTCTCAAACACACCACCAGAGAACCAACACCCCCCCGCCAAAGCTTTAGTTATTTTTAAAAAGTGCAATAACTAATCCAGGCCAACGGCAGGAGCACAGCTGGCCACTGGGAAGTCTGGAAAAACTGTTATTAGTGTGAGGCAGAGGTTGCAGTCAGCCAGCCAGCTGAGGAAGGACTATAGCCAAGATCACTGTTCCCTATCTATTAATCTGGAATGATTTTTATTAACCAAGTGCTTGATGTAAAGGGTGTAAGTGACACCTTTCAGCTAACAGGATTTATTACGGTCTCTTCTAACCCCCTCGATGCAGAGAACACGGCCCTGCAAGGCAGAGAGGGCCAAGCCGTGCCCAGCTCCCAGCGCACTTCCCTCTTCAGGGCAGCTATTGAGCCTCATTCAGGTGGGTGAAGCAGTGCCTGGAAAGCTCCTATTTTTTGCTTTCCAAATGCACATCATTTTCTAAAATGAGGTGGTCATGTGACTTGATGGTTTCTCAAAGCAAGAAGCCAAACTACCTCTGAAATTCCAATGTCGGATAGTCCATAGGGATAGCAGTGTGGGAGAGTGGCAGGGTGGTTTTGCTTCAAACTTTGGTGAGTGCCTTTATAATAGCATGAAGCATTTTGTGTGTTGTAATGCTCAAAAATACCTTGACTGTGTCCTTTCTCGTACCAGATGCCTTGTAATCTAAATGAGCATCTTTAATAGTGGCATTAATTATTACTGAAATTCTGCTCTGTCCCACTGAAACAAGTCTAATAGCTCCTGCTAGCTCGCTCTTCCTCCCTCCCTTTGCCAGCCCTCCATTGCCTTTCTCCACAGGAAAGTCGTATGGAACAGGGGCTGTATCCCGGGATACACAACTCTCCTGAGCCCAGCGTGGGTCAGGCGGTCGGAACGCACCTCTGCACTTCATTTAGCCTGGATCTTGGAGCACGCGGAGAGGGTCACGCACAGCGTCCAGGCACGTTGTATCAGCCAAGGGTCAGAAAAAATCATTAATGGAGGCAAGTTTTTCCACTTTATGGGGAGAATGAGGCTATGCCCACCTGCTTCATGTTGTGGGAGTAAGAAATGGCATCCCATTAAAATGCAGATTAGGAGGTACCCGCACACGCACACGAAGAAGAACTGCCTTTCTGGCTCAGGCGCGTTGCTCTTTCTTCGTATCGCCCCCTCCCTCTGGGCCAGTTCTCCAGTTTCTCAGCAGATGTGTTTGCCTGGGACTGCTTCGGTCTCAGCTGAGGAGATGTATGTCCATTTTTTTTCCCTCTCTACTTTTTTGCAAAAAAAAAAAAAAATCTGTTTCTGATGCTGCAGTTGTCACCTGCAAGAGAGCCCCTCCCTGCCCGCTCTTCACATCCTCCATTTCAAGAGCCATTGGCTTCTTTTCCTTGGAGGGCTCCAAGGTTGTGTCATGCACTTTCCTCACCTCCCTCATGCTCTTCAGGATCCGTCCCTTTCTTTGCAACTCGGCACCTCCCCCCACTGCTTTCTGCTCTGCCAGGTCCTCTCCTCACCTCTCTGCCCCCACTATCCTCCCTCAGCCTTGTCTGCCTTCTCTCCGTGCCCTGCTGCAGAGGCCTCCTGTTTTGTCCATTTAACACCTCTTCCTTGACTTGGGACCATTTAGAGCCATCATGCGGCTGTTGTCCATTTGTTTGTTCCTATCTCAGTTCATAGAGCCCAATGCCAACCTTGCAGAAGACCTTAGAGAGGGTTGCATGGGTAGGGTGATTAGAGATGTGCCTCCTACTGCAAAGATATCCTGGATACTGGAGCCCATTGAATGCACATAGCTGTGAGCACAACTGCTGAGATCACATGTCTCCCTGAGTGTCGCCTCAGGGGGACAGGGAAGGACGGTGCCTGCAGAGGAGCTTGTGATCCCCATCTAATAACATATGTTGCAGACACCTTTCCCTTGAGACGGCAGCCTCTGGAAGCCCGGGATGAGTCTTTCAACAAGATTAAAGAGATGGTATTAATTGCTATCGATCATGGGTCAACAAATTAAATTGCATCTGCAACTGCATCTCTGAAAGGTCTAAATGAGAAGAGTAGTTAATGGGTCTGCCTGGCCCAGCACTGCAATTAATTAAAGGGAGAAATGAACTAAAAATGCAAAGAAAAAAAATAGAGCGAGATGGAGCTCAAGTGCAGCGAGCACTCGGTGTAGCGGCACTGGAGAGGGGTTGTATTACCAGGTGCTTATGACCTGCATGGGACACAGCACCGGGCTGTGGCCCCAGCCCCACTGGGGCGCCTCTTCTAATAGCACTTGGTTACTGTGAACTGAAAAAAAAATATATATATATATATATACCTATATGTATGTATATATGTGTTTAATTTTTAATGTTGACCCCCTGCTGAGATACTTCACTCTCCCTCTTTGCAGCAAAGAAAACTTTCTGTTGCTTGAAGTTTTCTGTCTGTGCGGGTCCTACAGAAGTGCCTCTATGATTAGCTTCTCTTGTTTTGCTTTTGGACTCAGTAGTCTGAAAGGATTAAAAAAGCGCATTTTTATGTTGTTTAGCAATCCGTCCCACCATAGACACAGAGCTAAAATAAAAGGCTCTTCCCATGCTGTGTGGGAACTAACATTGCAAAGCAGCCTGTTGGAAGCTATGAGTAAGATACTACATGGTGGGACTAAGAGCACTGCTTTTGGAAAATAATGAAGGAGCACAGCACGGAAATGTAGATGATGTTTAAATAATAATGAAAAAATAAGAATATGTAACATGTATAGTGCTGTACTTGTTCCAGGCACTGTACAAACATTAACTACAGTAATTAAGCTGTAATTAATTAGAGTAACTAATAATCAGTGTAAATAATGATGCAGCTGGAGATACCAAATGGTGTTTGTGAACTGAAAGCAAATTTCCATGTTCATGAAATGGCATCAAATATAAAATGGCACCAAAACGTGAAAAAAATTCTCAGTTGCAGTGAGCAATGCATTGCTTGCTTGATGGCTAATGACAAAAAGGGCTGAGAAGGGAATCCCAGTTCATATTTTGCCACCAAAAAAGGTAGGTGGATGGAAAGGATGCTGGGATGGAGGTGAAATCCGTGCTGCTTCGGTAGCGCTGCTGAAACTTAGCTCATTTACAGCAGCTGAGGGGCTCACTGCCCAGCTGAGCCTAGTGGTAATCAAGGGCTTCTACAGCGATTTCCAGGCACAAAACCAACCTTTCCCATCTTGTCTTATGGCCAAAGTGCTCACTAACACCCCAGAAAGTCCATGACATAGATGTGACAAGGATGAGGACCTTGTGGGGTTGGAAGTTTGGGAGAGTAAAATACACCACAAATACATCATTTGGGTTTTTGCTGGTTAACACACTTTATATTTAACAAAATAGTTTTTTTAATAATATATTCTCTTACACATCAAATATTGTTTCTAGAACCCCACCCCCCCCTTTTTTACAGTATAGTTTGTTTCTCACTAGTTTCAGGCACACTATTGTTTAAAGAGTTGAAACTGGATCGTCATTGACAGGCAACGGCTCTCAGATAAACATGTTGATGACCGACTGAATGTTAAAACTGCAGGAGGCAAAAATCTCGGCAGAAAGAAACCTACTGGGTTACCCCACCGCTGTGGAGAATCTGGGAAAAACGAAAAATGCAGAAGAAATAAGAATATAAAGGCAACAGTGTGCAAAAAATCAAGACTGCTTTGATGACCGCACTGAATTACTTTGCTGTAGGATGCTGCCAGGGGAACTCGCTGCTGTCGCCATTGAGGGTAAGTGTTAGACCGAGGGCTGAACAGAATAATCCCTGTCAGTCACCCCGATGAGGGCGCTGGGAAGCAGTAAGTATGGATGACGACTTGAAGGGCTGAGCCGCGGGGTGCTCAGGCTCTTCTCACAGCATCGGTTTGAGGCCGTGGCCTGTGCCGAGGCGGCGCGCGGGACGGTGCGAGGCCAGGGCGGGCGCGTGTGTCGGGGTCGGCCGTGCTCAGGCACGTGGCGGGCAGGCGGCCGCGCTGCTTTGGTGGGGCCGACGAGCTGCTGGAGGGCAGCAAGTTCCCTGCCTGCGTGTGGAGAGGCCACCATCTCTTGGGCACAGGCTGGGCCTTGCCGGGACGTCACGTTTCATTTCATGATGATACTTCCCTGCACCAGAGGTGGATACGGAAACCTCCCGAGGGACTATGGGCTGAGATGGGGTTTGGATTTTGTCTGTAACGTGTGGTGGCCGAGTCCCGCCATTGCTGCAGTCAAGAGAGGCGGCCCTGCTGGCTCCAGCGCTTACCACTGTGCCTGGCAAAGGAGGCACCAGCAGGCTCATAAGGTGAATGCAGGAGATTTTGGTGGCAGAGGAGACCCAGCGCACGTGGGACCTACTTACCTCAACTTCACCGCCCGCACCCGAGGGGCACCACGCAGCAGGATGAACCAATTTGCAATGAAAGCCAGCACAACTGCTCCTGCTATGAGGGAGAAACGCTGCAGCATTTAAGAGGTTGTTCTCCAGGGGAGGGCTTTCAAATAATTTGCCTTGACAGAGTCCCAGCCGCTGCCCCCACAGGGCCTGGCCTTGGCTTCGGGTCTCACCAGAGTCACCATGAGGGCAGTGGTGGCATCAACTCTGCTGTCCCCACTCAGTGGGGAGGTGTCACCCGGACAGTGCTCGCTCCTCGCCACCCACCCAGGTACCCGCACATCCCGGGTGCTCCTTCTGCAGGTTGCCTTCCAGCTGCCATTTGCAATCCCTTCTCCCCTCTCCATTTATATATCTCCATGGCCCTCCCCTCCCCACCCTCCCTGCTTATTTTTTAACCTCCATAAACGCTATAAAAAATTAATTGCTTCACTCAAACCTGTATTGCCCCAGCTGAGGAAAAAAAAAAATATATCACAACAGCGAAAAAAATGAAATAACTAAAACCTGCCAAGTGCAGTCCTCGTTGCCCCAAGTGACAGCAGGGAAGTCCTGGAGGTGTCACCAGCCACAGAGCTTGCACAGGGTCGTCTTCTTTTTTTTTTTCCGTCCTTCCCTCCCGCCCCAGCTCCAAAAGAAGGGATCAACGCACCCCTTTCCAGCACTGGTAATTACAAAAGCAGAGTAGATACCAAGAGACCATTTACATAGTAGGTGAAGCAAGAGGAAAGCGCGTGAGAGTGACAGGGCTTTTCCTGTGCAGTCAGAAGGAGGAGCCACCCCTCCAAGGCCTTGCTGGTGAGCCCACGGGCGCTACAGGGCCTGCTTGCCCTGGCACTCGCGCTTGGAGCACTGCGCCGGCTTCCACCAGTCCCCGTTGTGGCAGTGGCAGATGTTGCAGTCGTCCACCTTCACCTCGATGCCGGCGGGGATGATGGTGGTGCCCGCGAAGCAGTTGGGACCTGCAAGCACACACGAGAGAAAAAGCCTTTTTTTTTTTTTTTTTTTCTTTTTCTTATTTTAGTTGGGGGGTGGGCATGCTATAGGTGCCTGACACGTCTCGCTATATTTATAGGATTCTGTTTGTGCTCCCGCTGAAACAGGGCTGCTGGCAATAAAACTAAGAATAAAAATAGTCATGTAATTCATTTGCTCCTCCTGTTTCTCCCCGCCACAAACCCCAATAGAAATGGGATTGGGTGCCAAGGGGAACCGCTCATTAATCAGCTGCCTACTAATTTGGGGTTGCCTCTCTTGTCAGGACTGGCTATGACGAGGAGACGATGTGGACGCTCGTCAGGGCACAGGCACTTTGCTGCTCAAAACTGGTGAGTTCCCACCTCTGCGTGTGGCCAGCAGCCAGGTAATCCGCCTCGGACTGCGGTGGTCACCAGCTGGACCCAAACTCCCGGTAATCCTGGGTATACCACCAGCTGGGGGGTGTTTACTGTGAATCGGCATCAAATTAACAAAAAAAAAATTGATCTCCCACATAAGCTTTCTAACAGAATGTATTCTACGAAGGGAGGAATTCCTTCAGTCTGCGCATTAAGGGAAGTTTGGGGCTATTATAAAGTATTAAAGCTGAGGAGTAAGTCAGCAAGGATTTTATTTTTTCGGTTCTCGTGAAAGGTCTGCAAATACCCCTTGCCCAGCTGCTTCTGCACAAACCTGCTCCTCCTCCCCTCTTACTCCTGCATTAGTTAGTGCCATGAATTAGTGTCAGAGGCAACAGCATATGGGAGAAAAATCAGGGCAGCAGTGGCAGCACCAAGGAAACGAGAAGACATTCGAGTGTCTCATGCTTCACGTACTGCTCCGAAACATCACTCTTTCACTCCTTGTCCCACTGCAATTCTAAAGCTATTCATCTACGGCATGACGGGGAATGACGAGAGCTTGTATAAACACGACATTTCTGGCAAGCCATTAGTGCTGAAAATAGGATTTACGACAGTTTGAAAGGGGGATTAGGGCTGGTTTATGCCTCCATCTCTCCCCGAGAGAAGCTGCTGCCTGTGCACGTGCTCGTGCAGCTGGGCATGCGCTGCCCAACACACATGCGGCGCCAGGGACTCGCCTGGCCTACGCATGGCAGGGCTTGGTCTCTCCTCCAAGCCTCTTCACAGAGGTCCCTGCCTCCTCCTACCAACCAAAATGTCTCACGGGACGTTTTGAAGCATATGGGGTTGTTCGGCAGGGCGTTGTTTCCATTAGGGGCCATCGCTGGCCTTGTTTTAGCTGGCCCTGGGCCCTCTCCAGCCCTGCACGGTGCCTTGCATGGAGCCACCAGCCCGCGACGCACCAGGCCCCGGCGGCAGCACCCGCCTGCGACCCGATGTCCCGCTGGCCTCTCCGCCAGCTCTAGCTCTTACAGGAACCGCTCCGGGGTGGAAATAAGCTGAGCTGATGCCAGCCAGCCCCAGGCAAGGTTCTGTATCCTGCAGGCCCAGAAAACTCTTGATCTCAGCCCAGTGCTGAGCTCAAGTCGCAGCAGTAAGTGATGCTGCTGCTAAGCAAGGTAGGTGGTGGTACTTGCATTTTGTTCCCATTTCAGTGACCCTCCCCTTTAATAAATGCCTCTACACATTCAGACTGGCTTTAGAGCAGCTTTTTTATGCTCCTTTTAACAAAGCCACCAAATCAGTGCTGGGGTGAGGTGCCTCTGATGACTGGTCTATCAGTTGCTGCAGGTTGAGAGCTGCAGTTTGTGCATTTAAATACTGAGGGTTTTTTTTTCTATTAAGTATCTCTAAAACTGAAGTTTGGGCGCCACTTGCTGCCCTGATACAATTTTCCCTGTCGTGACAGACTTTTGCTCACCCTGTGGTGTCTGCAAGGCTAAACATGCAGAGGTTGGCTGTAACCACCACAACATCACGTACATTTTTTCCAGTTTCTGATACATTTTCAAGCGCTCTGTTTTGCATCCACTCATACCTTACTTGGCATTCCCAAAGTGATCCCACTTTTCCTCTGCAATTGCTCTTCCTTATCTGAATTAGAAAAGGGACAGGGGGACTTTTTGGTCATGAGCTGGGGATTTTTGCAGTTGCTGCTGATTTTCCCCTTGCCCCTTTGGAAATGTCTTGCAAATGATCTTTGCTGCAGCTTCCCCCCACAGCCGGCATCTCGCGGAAGGCCACATCCAAACCAGGAAGGCTGTGAACCCATTTGTGATATTTCTCTGGCAGCCTCTTGAAATTGCCATCCCCTTGGATGGCTGATAGGCGTCGGTTGCGCCGTGCTGCTGCCTGCGCCGTTCACAGCAGATTTTAATTCTCTGCTTCATGAAGTCTGATGGATGTTGTCGTGTTATGACACTGCGAACAGGCTTTTCCATCAGGTGGACTCATTTTCTGCTGTTAAAAGTCCAGGGTCAAATGCAATGGAAATGCCGATAATTGTAGCTGGCTGTATTTAAAGTCGGAGTGAGCGCTGGTACCTCTTGAATCGGATGAGCTGATCGCCTGCCAGCGGCGGGGAGGCAGGGGATGGGCGGGCTCCAAGTAGCCTGCGCCGCACTCCTGGAGAAAACCCCTTTTCATTAAAACTTAACCACAAAGCTTCCTCTGGAGAGTAGGGTGGCGAGGAAAGGGGAAGATTGTTTTCTCTATTGTTGCCCTCCGGCTGCCTGTTAATCATCTTATTTGAGAATCCAATACTGCCTCGACACCCACACGCGTTTTGCAGCCCGAGCCGTCTCTGGGCGCTCTAACTATCCAAGATTTATAGCCCTGTGAGGCAATTAAGCTATGCCGAAAGCACAAGGGAGCCTCCGGAAGCGGCTGTTCTTCAGCTCTTCCTCCTCCCCGTGTCTCTTAGGTCCCTTGGGCACCTCTTCGTCCCCATTTGGGGAAAAAAAAAACCAAACATTAAACAGCCCTCAGAGATGCCTTTATCCATGGGATGGAGAAAGGGGATTTGCAGCAGGAAGCAGCCGTGCAGAGTGGGCCGGCGTGATGGAAGAGGAGCCAGGCAAGGGGGATGTCCTAAGAGCAACCCCCATGTCTTTGAGGTCTGCAGTTGGGAAGTGCTCATTCATTTTGGGGAAGGAACAAGCAGATCTGATGAATGCAGGTGCACAGTCCCTGGGGAGCTTTCTGGTGACCCTGTGCTTGTAGAGAGCTGACAGCTAATCCAGTGACAAAAAGACAAAATCAAGCCCTTGGGGACACTGGGAGGATTTGCAGCCTGTAAGTCCCTGGCTGGATTATGTGGCAAAAGATGATATCTTTTGATCTGCAGCAGATCTAACCGCTCTCCTGAAAGTTCTGCCTTTTTTTTTCTCCCTGCCTTAGGTCAACCTCTGAGCGCTCCTAAAGCCACGTGGCCCGGGCGTCCCGCCGAGGCCGGCCGAGCTCTGCCCACCGGCGGTGCCAGCCGCGACCCAGCTCGGCCGCGCTGATGCAGCTCGTCACCAAGAGGGGGACAGAGAAGCAATTTCTTATTTTTCTTTTTTCTTTTTTTTAAATTCAAAAGAAGAGGCTGCTCAGAAACCCTTGATGACGTCAAACACATCAAGAAAGCTATTTATTATAATAGCAGGAGTACCAAGCAGCTTCTCTGGGCAAAGGCTGTCATCTTGTTCTCTGTGAAAGCATCTCCAGCCGTGACTGCAACGCTGCTATGTGAGTAGAACAGTAATAACCATTTTTTCCCTGCTCTGGGGAGACTGATGGCAGAAGTTTGCTGCTCCTGCAGACAGCGTAATGGTGAGACTTGCTTTGCTTAGCATAATTAATACTTAGACAAGACCACAGCACTCTGGGCTCTTTGCGAAGACAACTGTGATCATTTTTATGGCCATATATCGTGGAGGTGCAGACTCGATGCAGCTCAAAGAGCAAAAACACGTATGTGTCGTTGCTCACAAGCGGTGACAATAAATTTGGCATCCCCCATGGGTGAGGCTGGGCGGACACTGCGTTCCCAAACCACACGGGGGGACGTACAGCAGCGCTGGGTTTAGCTTCGCGTGTGCGAACAGGCAATAAAAGGCAACGTAACATTAAGCACAGATCACTTGGGGCCAGCTGTGATATTCAGCTTCGCCCTGAAGAGCGTCTCGCTCCAAACGGCGCTCCGTGCCTTCCCTGGGATCTCGCAGGCCATACTGCCCTAGTTCAGCAGCGATTTTTTCCTCTTGGTTGAAGGTTTGCTGATGATAACCCTGTGTCCTCCTCCACTGCTTTAAGAGCACCCCATCCCTTTGGAGGTAAGGATGGCTCCAGGAGCCTTCAGCTTATTCACTCAATGGATAATACGGCCTAGGAGAGAGGTGCCCCACTACTCAGTTTGCAAAGCATAGCGAGAAGTGCTGTTTTCCTGGGAGTGGGAATTACGTCCTCCTTCCCACAGTATGTAGGCATGGCGATCCCTGCAAACACTCCCATGAACGTGCACGCAAAGGGCTTGATGACTTTGCTTCAGGAGCTTGTCCAGGAATGGGGACATTTACTGCCTGCAAATCTGGTTGAATCCAGCTGGTCCTCCATGCTCATGAGTGATGTAGGGGCTGCACGGTGGATTTGATGAGCAGTTTCACCACGCAGAGGGACTTTCTCATGTACGTCCCGGGCTCTGGCTCAGACACCTGAAATCCCGGTGACCTGCCCATCGTCTGGCCCAGGCTCTCGGCACCTTGAGCCCGAACAGCGGCTTTTTTCCACATCCAGCCGCAACTCTTCACTCCCCGCTGCCTCCTGGGCAGCTGCTCGCTCTGGGGAGCTCACACAGCAAGTGCCGAGCAGTGCGAGGCCACCGAGGCCCCAGCTCGACTGGCTCGAGCTCCCTAAATCACGATCTGGCTCCCGGTGACAGAGACTGATTTAATCTGCAGGGCTCCGCGGCGCGCGCCGAGCCTCACTGGCTTGTGATCAGTCTTAATGACGAGCGGCAGGCCCCCAAACAAATTAGGGAGCCGTCCAGAAGGGAATACACCGCATTACTCCTCTTTATTGATGGCACAGTCACTTAATTTGATGCGGAGACGCAACTTCAGGCATCACTAAATACTGCAGCAGAAACGTCTTGGTGCAAGGAAGATCTACGAGCGCAATTTAAAAGCAGTCTGTATTGGACCCGTGACGTCTACTGGGGTGACACGGAGCACAGGGGCACGAGCAGACTCCGAATGCTCGCTCAGGAGCTTGGATCACATCTCCAGGTCTGTCTGGGAAGGCCACGGTGAGGGGGGCCCAAACCCAACATCCACCAACGTCCAGGCCCCAAAGTGCCTCCAACATGTGCCTCGTGCAGAGCTGACATTCCTACCTGTTCACACTTAATTTGCCCCTGGATTTTGCAAGTAATTTAATAAAACTGAGCTGGGCCCATTCAAGACAATGTGGTGAGTGGCATACATCGTGTTACTTTAAGTTGAAGCTCCAGAGAAGCCACAAGTGCCATCCCTGCAGGGACACCGTGGGACAAGGCACCCCAGGAGCTGGGAATTTGCCCAGCGCTGAGCACAACACAGCCCCCGTCACCACCGCCGGCTCTGGAGCACCACCGCAATGCAGATTAATAGGTAATCAAATTCATAATTTACCTAATCCGCTCTCTCTGCTGCCTGAATAATGTCCCCTAATTAAGTGCGTCGTTGAAGTCAAACCACTGGCACCAAAGTCATGGAGGACCTGGCGCCTGGTGTGTCTCAAGATCAGATCTCGCACAGCGGGAGAGCAAATCCTAGGACTGTGGATCCATCCTTAAGGAGTTCTCCCCGCTCTTCCCATATTTAATATAAAAATGCAGGTTGGCATTTTCAAAGTCACCTGTGGGATTTGCACACCAAATTCCTATTCATTTTAATAGGCTCTCTGTGTGCAAATACCTTAATCAGCACTGAAAATTTTAGCTTATGTTAAAAATGCATATGCAAGGTACTCAGCGTTGCAAAGGAAGCCACGGTGCATATAAAGCAGCTATAGACATTCTTGGGATCAGGTTTTTTTTGCCGTGCAAATTCAACACTGATTGATTGAGAAAAAGAGCAACACCTCAGATATGACAGTAAACAGCCACTGATTCAGCAATGCATGTTTCAACATCCTCCTGACCAACATAATAGGTCTTACTCTTAAAAATCTATTTGCAGACAGAATAGGATTTTAGATGCCTAATATTTATTCATAAAAATATAGGTAGATTTTAATGGCAGGTCATGAAAGCTGCTTCCTAAGTCATTAAAACCTTTCAGGTATGTAATCGGGTTTTAAAAACTTGCCCAAATAGATATTTTCAAAATGAACCCTAACAGCTCTGGAGATACATTAGTTCTTTTAATGCATCAAACACAACAAGTAAGGGTTTTTGTGGGGGAAGTAGCTATAAAATAGATTCATTTAAAATAAATAGATCATTATAGCTAAAAAATACCAGTGTTTCTGCTCTCTTATCTGGGATCTCCATTCAAAGAGAAATGTTAACAACAGAAGAGTAACAACCAGGACCTTATTTTCTGGATAATTTTTGAGTTTTTAGCCAACTTCTTCACCTCTTGCTTATGCTCTGTGTGAAAATTTAATGATTTTTATGGCCCATTTTTAACATTTTTATGTCTTTTTATCTTTAGAAAAAAAATACACATTTGGAGTAAGAATTAAAATAGTATTTCATCCTTAAATGCAGTCAAGGATGATGTATGGAAGAGAGCTGGCTGCATGTCAAATCAACATAAAGCCAGAATTGAATGTAACTTGGTCAGTACAGCTGTGCACGCTGTTTTATGCATTTTTTTTTTACATCAGCCATAAATGAGATGGAGACTGTGATTGTGCCAATTTTGGACAAAATAGTTCGTTTAAAATGCAAAAAGAGGAGGAAAAAAAGGAATCAGCATTACTACATATTCATGTGAGATCCCCATTTAAATATGCATTGAATTAAATGTGTATATATATATATATATATATAAACCAAAGCACTGCTTGATGTTGAAACTGCAGAACTGCAGTGGTTATTGCGTGAGAAGGACAGGACTGTTAGGAGAGTCTGTTCAGGTGGGGGTTATTTTTTGGTAAAATGCAGCATTCGCTGTGTAACTCTGCCAAGCGATGGGAGGGTTTCCAGAGGTGCTGGAGGAAGCCACAGCTCAACGGGAATGTCCCAAACAGGGGCACAGGGAGGACCCACTGGTTGCTGCTTCTTGCCCAAAGGGCTGGACACACTCTAGTGTCTCCAGTGTCTCGCAGCACGTCCAGCTGTGGAAACAACTTTAACCCACATGTTTCCTCCCCAGGCCTTTCTCTTCGGGGGGCCCATCATGTAACCTGCATTAATGGTATCCATGGCATTTGCACGATGCTTTCTAACGGCACCGTGCAAAGAATCAGGCTGCTAATGAAAATAAAATGAGCAGCGGTGGTTTTGCATGTGAATGGCTGCATTTAACTGGCTCACCAAATGGGAAAGGATCGTACTGCCCTGCGCTAATAACGCGGGTGCCACTGCAAAATGCATTACCACGATCTGTGCAGGCTTCCACGTGCGGGCAGGTGCCATGGGATATTAGTCCAAAGTGACAGGACAGGATGGCTATTTTGCGCCGCAAGGTAGCAGCGAGGAAATAGTAGATGTAAGTGGTTCTCCTCCCGACACGTCCCCCTCCACATCTGCCTAAACTACTTCTCTCACTGCTCGTCTGCCTAAACTACTTCTTGCTAAGGGAAAGTCACTGTTCACCGCTGCTCCATTCTCTCTGGTTCTGAGTCTGAGCAGCCCACGAGCCGGCGACGGGCCCGTCACAACGGCCCCAGGCAGCTCTTGCCCTGGTCTGTGCACACAGATGGACAGGCAGGCAAGCCGAGATGCCACAAAAAAAAGGGGTCCTGCATCTCTGAGCATTTTCATGCTCTTTAGTGAGCATGAACTGCCTGCCTTGTTTTGCTTTCATTTTTTTTAATCTCCCCTTTAGAAATTTTCTTAAAACTGGAAAGGAGATTTAGACCCTAGAATGGCTACCGAGCTGAGACAAGTTAATGATTTTACAAAATGCTTAAAGAAAATGCTTCGCTTTAAAAGATTGATGTTTCGTATTGTATTTTTTTAATGCCAATTAATTACTTAATTCATTAGCAATGTAACACAAGAACAGTCTTTGAAAATCCTGCACTTTGCATGGATGCCTTTAATTACGGATAATTAAATACCACGGAAGGACCTGATTATACCTCTGAGCATTTTTAATCTAGAAAACAAAACGCGCTCTTGTACTGTCGAATGCACGCAGCAAAAGCTGAACCCAAAAACTATACACAGTTAAACAAGAGAAAACACGTGTAATCGAGAAATCCAGACCAGGGCAGGACGCAAAAACTAAATGAGGGCAGAAGGTTCTGGGGAGGCCTCAGAGATCAGAGCTGACCCTGGCACCTGAGACCTTGCCAGCACCATAAGTTACTTTTTTTGCTTCCTTTTCACACTTTTTTTGGATATTTAACTCCTCTTTATTCCTCTGCAGGCATCTCCAACGTGCTCAGAGGTGCAGCCCACAAGACCTGCATGTGCCAACGTACCATGTCTGCGCTCTTCCTCACCCAGCTGCCACGTGC
>JAUBNY010000836.1:1534713-1545001 GCA_032275445.1 Crypturellus soui
AAAAAAATCTAAGTCTTTAGCACTTTAATTGCCGGAGAATATTTGCTGCAGGAGCCTAATAACTTTTATACACACAAATCCATGAACCTGCTGCAAGAGCATTAGTAAAATATCAACAGATTTGTGACTGAGGCAGAGGAAGGGCAAGTTTGGAGATCAGCTCCAATAACAATTTTACTCCCTAACTTAGTACAGGGCATGTAGTTTTCCTGGATCTCCGCTTCCCATCTGCTCAGGCTGAGCAGGGCAGGAACTTGTACAACTTGTCCAGTGGAGCCTCCAGGCATCATATAGAACAACAACAACAAAAGCATTTGCTTCTTCAAGCCAACAGCAGGTCTCCTGGCTACCTGTGCCGTAAGAGATGACACACACAGTGACACTTCTTTGGGCTCCTCCGCCACCACCATCTGCCAAATTACTCTCGCAGCTCGTCAACTAATGGCTAAATACTTCAAGAAAATCCACCCTGGCTGCTACTGCCTACCTTAATGAACACTGCTCTCGAGCATAACAAATGTCATATGTCATAAAGGCATTTACAACGCTAATACCGAGTTGCTGGCTGGAATCCAATAAAAATCTATGGTTAGGTAATGAGATGTAGCTATACAGCGCTGAAAGAGAGGTCTTCCTCAATATATTTCCTATAGCGTCACGCATACACAAAACAGGTTTGCAACACTACAGCTAAGTGACATTAAAAAAAAAATTAACACTTTGAATTGTTTTGTGGCACCACCTACGCTCTAAGTGTCTGCAATATATCAAATTTCAGTTATTGTCCTGGACTGCCTGCTACATTACTGCTTTTATATGGAGCCAAAAATATTTCTAATTCTTTACGGATTATTCATCCCTTGCCTGAGAAGCCAGCATAGGTCAAATTTGAGGGCGTTTGGCTCAGACCCTGCAAAGTGAACGCTCTTTCAAGCTAAAGTCCATGACATATAACAGTTTCCAAAATGAAAATGCCTACTAGACCCAAGTAGTCATTTATCAGGCACAGATAGCAGACGTGCTTCCTTTTCCTTGCGTTCCCCTTTGCAACAGTCCTGATGGCTCAAGACTGCAAGCTGCTCTTTGCTGTGCTCACAGAGGCAGCTACAGCCCAAATTGTCAAAGGCAAGGCTTTTCAAGGCCAATATATCCCTTTTCAATGGCTGCATGTGGACAGGCAGTTTTAACCATTCTCACTTGAATCCAGGTTTCCAAAGATGCCGTGTCAAGAAGAGCCATCCATTTGCTGGATGGCTACAGCTACTACTTACACCCTCGTGGTCCCCAAGATTGCAGTTGTCTTCAATAGTTGTATTACCTTAATCTCACTACTTTTTCTACTAGTATATCCTGGCAAGCCCTCAGTGATAGGAGGTAATTCAAGCTCGCAAGGTCTTAGAAGAACTAACTGAAAGTCCCTGTGAATATTTCATATCTAACATAATTTTCAGAAACCTTCCCATCTCCTTCTAGCTTACCCCAAAATGTTCCTGTTGAATCCCTCGGTGTTCTTTGTCTCTTCGAAAACGGGCTCCAATAACTCCTTTCCCTCTCCATTAGTTCTTTTTTTTTCTTGTTGCATATGTTGTTCTCAATGTATCTTCTTCAGGTCTATGTGCTCTTCTACATCACATTTCTTCTCTGTTCCATACTGTGTATTTTCATTTCCTACCAATACTTAGATTGGTCCCATTGCAAGCCATGGCTTCTGGTTTCCCACACATCATTCCACTTGGAGAGCTTAGGAACAAGCTAAAATGTCTCCTTTCAGCTCTTCCAAGCTCCATTAACATTTATTCTTTTCCTGACATTTCCCACTTGAACTATTTCTTCACTTTTTTTTTTTTTTTAATAAGTTCTACATATTTGTTCTATGAGTTTTCAAACCAGTGTGCTCATACAACTGGGTTTCGGTAACTTTATGGATTCCTGTCCATGTCTGTGAACATCAACTACACAACTTAATTTGACAGGACAGAAAATGATCATATGGGGAAAAATCACTTATAAATTCCATTATGATCATATAGAATAATTTATAATAAATTCCATTATCCACTAAAAATTTTAAATGCCCTCATAAATGTGCTGTGTATTATTCTTAATTGGAAAGTTGCTTAATGACATTGCACCAAAATAGTCCAACCTAGAACTGGAGCTATTGCAATGCACAGTTCGCCCTGTCAGAGCTCAAGCCTTATTCTTGGAGTGCCATGTGTTTTGGAAACCCCCAGATCTTGGGGGTTCAGGAAGCCCATACTAGAAGAACCTTAAGCTATATGATAGGGTCAATATCTATGTCTGTCCTGAGAAACGGCCATTCTTTGTCCGTTTTTTCTTCAATTTATACAAAAGTCCTCCCTCTCTCTATAAGCTCTCCCTTGGAGAAGCAGAAGCGATCTCTGGGCAGAATTCTAGGGATTTATTGGCTGGATAAGAAAACCGAGAGCTATGTCTCACCACACTGGGAAAGCTTCTGAGTATGCCATCACACTGCTGTGACTCCATTCCCAGAGCAGATCTCTTATCTGGTTTCTCCAGGTGAATAGATCATTCCATAATGCAATTAATGCATTAGTGTTATTAACTTTTAGGGATTGTTATGATTAAACCAGTCCAAATTTCCGCTTATTTGTCTATCCTTTCTTCCTACTGTGAGTCAGATTTCAGATCTGTCTTCTGAAAGCTAACCCTGCATATTCACACAGCTTCATTACACTGCATTTCTCTAAATCAGGGTTCAAATTCAGCTTTAGATTTCTGCAACATTTGGGCATGCTTGGGGTTAAAGCTTGGACTGTAGCAACTACAAAGGGAAAACTCAGCCCCCTGTCCATAGACAGACTGCACCTGAGTCCATGATATTTATATCCAAAGGTTGGTTTGGCTCAGACTAATCTCTGATTTTCCTTATGCAGTACTAATATACTCACTGTGGAGTTACTTTAGCTTCTCAAGAGCTTTAGCAGCAAAACCAAAGCAGTCATGCCAGGATGCATAAATGGAATTTCAACAAGTATTTCTGAACAAAGCCTTTTCCCAAAATTGTTTTTCTGTAATTGAAAAATGTCTTTCAAATGGAATCACTTAGCATAGCTCTGAACTGCATCCAGAATGGTCATAAACACTGCTGCTCACAGGCCAGAGGCCAAGATTTTAACTTCAGATATAACTGCAGTAGCAGATGCCAATGCTGCCAACAGTGAAATCTGGCCTAATACACTTGTTTTTAGAGGTTTTGTTTATTTTCCCTTATTTCTGCTTGCAAAATCAAGAAGCATGTTTGAAGCAGAGCTCAGATGAAATATTCTTGGTGAAAATTCACTGTGGAAACTCCATTTATTCCAGAGTTCTGGTCAGTCTCAATGTTATCATAACCCACATATCTTGTTATTAACTTAAAACTTACTCTTTCTAAGCTTTCTCCAGGCTCCTTTTTATTTTTTTTATGAGTACTAAGTGAATCTATAGCCTTACCACACTTCTGGTCCTGAGCATCAGCTTCAGTTACACATACTCCATGTAGTATCCAGGCTACATCCAATTTCATTATTCCTTTCATATCCTCATTCCTGTTTCTCATTATGTCCTCCTTGCTGTCCCCCTGACTCTTACTTGTCTTCTGGCAAAATGCCGCTAAAGAGATTATCATTTTCACCTATTCTGATCAACCCACCTCTCAGTGGTCTCTGTTCCTCTACCACACCAGTTCATACTTTTTCCTCAGCTCATTTTCCAACAAGAAAATTTTGTTTTTTTCTGACTCTCTCTGCTACGTCTGCTCAGCCATCAATGCTTCATTTGTCTGATTCACCCAGAAGTCTTTACAGGACTCAGTTAACTTGTCCAGACTTTCTTCAGAAACACAGAAGACAAATAAAATCAATTGCGACCATCACTCTCACATTTCCTCAGCCAGGAAATTCTCTTCAGCACAGCTCTTTCTGCTTCAGCACAGCTCACAGGCACCATCAAGTCTTTAATGTTCCTAATGCTTTTGGCAATGGCTGTTGCGAGAATAGCCCTCCATGGCACTTAGTGCAAATTTGGAAATTTGAACAGGAGCAGACACTGCAGACAGCTTAACGTATTGAAATGTGTCAGCAATAAATTGAGAGGGCAGGAGAGAGGGGAAAGATACCTCTTACCCAGAGTTGTATCAACCTGTTCATTGTTTTTTCTTAACACAACATCAAGGAGACATCTCTGTAGGAAGAAACCATGACATATCTGTTCCCCTTCGCTCTATTCTCATTATCAGGATGTTTCCTCTCACCTCCACACCACTGGCCTGCCCTTCGGCAAAAATAAACAAAATATGGACTTAGGATCTTTGCAGCAAGGAGTGATTCAGCAAAGGAATGGCTGTTTCTGAAGGGGATCCAGCCTGCTGAATTCCTAAGAGAAACTCTACCTTCTGAATTTACTGATATTTGCCTCTGAGCAAAGATGTTTGGGATAACGAGGACAACAATTCCGGCAGAGAGATGATAATGACTAGAAATAATTTGTTATTATCTCATTCTGTATCCTTGCTGGTGAAATATTTTGTTCTTTGCAGTGTTGTTTTTGCCATAATAAATCACGGGTAAGCTACTGATTAAATCAGAGGTCCTAAAAACATCAAGTAATTGTAGCAAACCAGCATTAGAAAATCGTTTAAGTGTTAGAATCTACTGATTAACATATAATTCATGTGATTCTATTTGTTATTATAAATACAGTTTAATTTAAAGATAATCTTCTAATCTACTCTGTTAAAAAGCAATTATGGCAAAAGTGCATTAACTAAGAACCAGTTGCTCATCACAGGGACATAACAGATCCAGGGCTTTATTAGTTTGCGTTCACATGGAGGTGACTGAACAACTGGGAAGGAGATCAGTTAATCCACCTAATTATTTAATGCAATGGGATTTAATTTTCTAATGAAAAAGTTGTTGGGTACCAAGAAATGCTGGCCCTCAGACACCAACCACAGCACTCGCTATCAGGCCAATATTCCTCTTTCCTTTGCAGCCAGGGTACTGTGGTGGTGAATTGGATTTGTGCAGTAGCAATATCAGGGAAGGCTTTTCGGTTGCCTTTTAATAGAATTGAGACACTGAGAGTCAAGGGAGAAGGAACGGCCTCTGCAGTCAAGCCATCCTATGCGTCACATCAGCCAACCTTCTGCAGATGTCTCTCGGTTTACGGAGCTCAGCAGGAGATTCGTGGATGTTCTCAGGAAACCCAAGACCATTAAGTTTCAAGTTTGAGGCAGAAGTGTACAAACCTCCCTAAATTACAGAAAATAGAAAAAGAAATGCACACACACACAGAGAACTCTGATGTTCTGGGTGATAAAGAGACACCCTGCTTAAAATTAAAATCACATTTTCACTTAGCATCTGAAGATCCATAATTCAAATACTTAAGTCAGGGAAAAGCATTAGCACTGGATCTGCAAGAACAGGGGGAATCAATGGCAAGTTCAGGATTAGGATCTGAGTGAGGCTCTCAGACCACTAAATCACATCAGAAAACCTTTGCTGGAAATTCTCTTAGTGCTATAACGGGTCAGTTCTCATCAAATACCCTGTTCCAGGAGAATGCCTGGGGTACAGCAAGACTTCAAGTCCTCCCAGAGGTGTATATGCAATTCCTATTCCCATTTGTCTTCCACACAACTATATTTCAATCTTGTTTTCATTAACAACTTGCGCTGTATTTCAATTAATTAATAAATGAAAAGGACTACTCCACATTATATGTGACAGAGATTAAAAACTCACATACAGAGCAGTAAAAATCTCACCGCTGCTCAGAGCACGTTACAAATCCACACCCGCTCAAGCACCAAAAGGCTTCACCTTTCAGTGAAATGCTATACATTTTTACCCGAGATGGGTACGTTTATTCCAGGAAAGGCAGGATCTAGAAAGCAGCTACCTGGCATACTGGCTTCTCACTGCTCCACAGCACGGTAAAATCAATGCATGAGGCTACATTCTCCCACAGCTTTTCACACCTTGTCACCTCTTTGAGATCTTCACACTCCAAGCTTTAGCGGTCTGAAAACAGAGCATGGCCCCAGTAGCTTTATATTATTTATAAATGAAGATTTGTTAGTGGACAGTAAACAGTTGCTTCCTAAACTCCAATATAATAAGCTGAGTATAGGAGCCTGAAACAATTTCAGATTGACCTGGTTTTATCTGAACTCTTAAGTTATTCCTAAGAGCACAGGATCATTTAAAAGACATTAGCTGCTCAGATCATTCCTAGGAGGAAAGTTGCGCTTGGATGCCATGGAATATAGGAAAATATATAAGGTTAATCAAGAGGCCACCTAAGAAAGGACAGAAAATAGACAACAGTAATAAAATAACCATAGTCAAGTTAAGGCAGTATTTGAGCTAGGCCCTGAATAACTCCACCAAGGCCAGGGACAGGATAGGAGAAACCCCATGCTAGAAGAAATGAGGAGCTGCAGTGTATTTCAGCAGGAAGAGCCAGGGACAGCATGATGGGTCACGTACCAAGCACTATTTAATTTGCTGGCATACCTACTGAGATGTGCTCTGAGTATGTACGTTTATACACAGGTATGCTCTGAGACAGCTGGTTTCTGTCCAAATTAAAAGTCACTAA
Organism: Crypturellus soui; assembly: GCA_032275445.1. Lineage (NCBI taxonomy): Eukaryota > Metazoa > Chordata > Aves > Tinamiformes > Tinamidae > Crypturellus > Crypturellus soui. Next base: position 1,541,347 of record JAUBNY010000836.1, read on the forward strand.
GGGTTTGGGAAAGGCCTATGATTTGGTTTGGGGAACAGAGGACCTGGCGCTCCAGCTCTGTGTACAGCTGCAATATCTTATAGAGAAAGACGGATGGAAAGAAAGAGGAATCCACGCTGACAGTCAGCCAGGACCACACACAGCAGGTAGCGGGTGCACTTGGTTCCTCCTGGTTTCTTTCTGTTTCTTCCAATTCAGCATTCCCATTTTCCTCTTTTTTATCTCAAGCCTTTCAATTCAAGACAAAACAAAACCAGGAGCATGCTGTGAATGCACCTGATGTGTTCAAAAAGCAAAGATTTTCTTCCTTGTCCTGTCTGGAGGTGAACTTTATGAGCTGCATTTATATTGCATCATTTCACAGGCTGGGGCCGACCTGAATGTTCTCAAGGCAGAGTTATTCATCTAGTGATGGGCCATTCACCGACTCTCCGAACTGCTTAGGCAAACTCCCTTACACTATCAAAGCTTTTTCCCTCTTACATACTTAGGCTGTTTATCTATTACTCTTTCAAATGCATGCCTAGCATCTTGCACTGCATTCTTACACCTAGAAATTTATGGCTGGATTAAAAAAATATGACATCAGAGGCAAAATGCTGGCATCGTGGAGTCCTCAGCATCACTGCCCCTGCTAAGCCTGCCCCATCCGCTTCCTGATCTCAGAGAGCGGATGGCGAGTAAATACCCGTTTTGTATTTGATTTATTTCTATATTATTAAATCTCATTTGTGCTTCTCCCAGATACACGTAACGATGTGAACTTATTTCACGCCACAATGGATCGTGTCATCAAAAGTCGCTATTCCCATTGGAACGACGGCAGCCGCTCGCAGGCTTGGGAATATGTGATATTTCCGCCTCAAGATCCTGCGATAGGAATGAAATTCATAGTATGTAGGTAATTACATCTGGCCCTATCCTGTGAGGGTGCAGGCACTCAGAGACAAGCATGCCAATACGCTGTGTTTATATTTTCAAAAGATAGGGGAAATTCAATTTTATTCAGCTATCTCCCAGTGACTTTCTGCAACTATGTATCAGCAGAACTTTTTTTCACTTTTTTATTTTAAAGATAAATTGCTCGGTGCACTATCAAGGATACTTTGAATTTAAGAATAGAACCTATTAGCCTGTCACTCTCGCAGCGACACAGACCTTGAAGAGTCTGCCGAGTAGTCCTCATGTGACAGCCTAATAAGGATGTCAGGCCCCCTCCTTCCTCCCCCAATCTTCTTGAACGACATTTTCCCCAGCAGGGAAAATTAATACACTTCAAAAGTTATAAAGTACGGGAAAACATACATCAGCCATCAGCATGATTTTCTAAAATGAAGCAGTGTGGAAACCACATTCTTAATCAACTTTTGTAAACCATCTCGCTTCCTTTTCCTTGGGAAAAAGGAAAAAAAAAGAAAAAAAGAAAAAGCTTCAAAATGCTCTTACTGCGTGGCATTAGATTTGCTAGTGAAGTGTGGAATATTTTTCATCTTATGTTATTAAATTTCAAAGACATACTCCTTAGGGCTTGTCTTGAGTCTGTCATCTGCGCTGCTAGTAAAGACTCTTAACACTTGGATGGCTCCATCCCTCCCTTTGGATCCCACCAGCAAATCAATCACAATGGCACCACCTATACTCAATGTTGCCTTTCAGCCGGGTGCCAGAAAATGTTTATATTTCATCACCGCTTAGCTGGGTTTTGTCGTCGCTCACGAGGTGCCTGTATCACTTAGCAGGAGAGGGACACGCGCACAGGGCTTCTCCCCTTAGTGTCAAGGGAAGCATGATCAGACCTTGTGTTTGATCACAGTGAAAAGAGCGGTTGGTCTCTTGCCAGGGATGGAAAATTGGAGAAAAAGCCATGAATTTCAAGCAAGATCAAATTAACAAAAGGAGGAAAGAGAAGAGAATAAATAAAAAGACAAAGGAGCGGGATGTAAGTAAAAGAAAAAAAATGATAAAAGATTAAGGAAAATCAAGAAAGTGTTATGTCAACAGAAAAAATAATCATGCTAGGAATTGATGTAAAAAAAATGAAACAAACTCATCACTTTCAAATTCAAAATAGTACATCACTACATCATCAATATCCTCCTCTCCACCAGTATCTTCTACACTGTTTTCTAGGTGTGTGCAGAGAGGTAACGTAAATTATTGCCCAGCAGTGAAATATCTAAAACAAAAGGCAAACAGCTGTTCAGGGAGAAAAACATAAACATACCATTTTCTGACCAGCTGCAGGTGGGAAACTTCTCTTCTGGTATTCCTAAGGGCTTCAGGAAAAGTTCAGGTTGCCACAGAAGCTGAAAACAGATGTCCTTGATGGCGACCCAGGTCAGCAAAAGGTAGTCATATCCAAAGCGCTCCGAAGCTCCTGCCACCGAGCTGCTCGAGCTGAAGGTAATAGTCGTGCTCTGCATCAGCAAGCCAGGCCACTTGTTAGCACGGGAGAGGTGCTGGAGAACCAGGAGTGAGATGAGAAGCCTGTGAACAAGCCAAGAGTTTGCAATTATATGTGGAACTTGCCATGATGGGCCTGAACCCAAGTCAGGAGTTTTGCAAGTGAAATGAAAACCTGTAGAATGGTGTTAAAATGAAGAACAAAAAACCCAGGGTTGCAGTGCCTCAGAGCCAATACAGCAGGACAGGCAACTGCAGCATCAAGGAAGGACTGAAAAATCTCCCCAGAACAGCTATCTAGTACCTTCCTCCTTCAAGTGGTGGATTTGGTGAGGCTCTCGGTCAGCAGGATAGTCCTGTCTATGTCCAGGCAGGTCCTGCTTTGCTGATGCTGCTGGCTAGAATGACCAGCCAAGAAAAGGCAAACAGAAATTGCTGGACTTTGGTATGGATACATAAATGTTCAAGAAGCATGCCACCAATAAGCCCGACCTTTTCTCTTCTAGTATGTTTAAGCCCTCCAGTATCTTTGGGGAAAAATCAGCAATATCAACTGGTGAACCCAACTGACTGAATGCAGAGCTTGTGTGTATTCCAGAAGAGATCAGCTGGAGGAAAAACCACCGCTGGCTTTGCATTATGTTTGAAGCTGAGAAGGCAAACAGTGGTTTAAAGCACTACAAGTGTCGTGAGTAGCTCCCTCAGAAATAAAACAAACAGCGATGACAGATGATGATGTCCCCATCACTGAGCAATAGTTTCTGCTATACAAACCCCGTTATTTTGTCTTTAGAGGAGGCAGTGTGGTCATATTATTAGAAGAATTGCTGACAGCTTCTGTTATTACTGGTCTGAAATGTGTCTCCTGCCATCTGTGATGGGCAAAAGACAGGAGCAGGCGGTGACTGGCACTGAAGTTAGTTTGTCTGAGTGCTACTTAACGAAAAGGCAGAATTTTGTGAAGAACACAGGCATGTTTCTAGTGGCTCCTGACATGAGTCATCTGGTTTGTAAAAGAAGATAATTTCACGTAGAAGAGCACTATTCTAAGGAGCAAAGATACACCTTTCGTTACAATAAAGTTTGGTGGGAATTCACTTCCATATCAGTGCAGCAAAGGAGAACTAAGGGATTTGGGGCAACCTTTGGGAAAACAGACCAGCTTGGAGGAACTGTTGCGTCTGACTGCTTGTGCCAGGCTACAGTCGCTGTTCGTTTCAATTAAGTGTTTTTTTCAGCAAGTCTGACAGTT
>JAUBNY010000836.1:1589520-1601538 GCA_032275445.1 Crypturellus soui
TCAGTACGGTGAATGTGGGCCTTGGTGAAGATAAACTCCCAATTTTGGCTTTTTGTTTTTATCAGGGCCAGAACTTTCTCCAAAACCATAACATTTTGTTAAAAACAAAATTAGCAAGAAAAAAATGCATTTCATTCAAGTCTTGCTAATTAAAATAAAAGAGTTAGAGAATTTAATCTTGACTTTTCCACAAAGCCTGTGGGATCTGGATGGTGTAGCACTGCTGTATTTTAATGCCAGGCTGAGCCCATAGCATCCTGGGGAAGCTCCTGCTTTTTCCTACTGTTGATTCCTCAATTTAACATCATCCCTATACACTATTTTATAGGCACCTTCTCCCACGGCTTGAATTGTTCTAGTGCTGTGGTTGGGCCATAGGGTTTCCAGGCTCCATAACACGTCCCAAAGGGGCCGTGCCATGTCCAGCACCTACTCAGTCCATTCCCGAGCTACCCAGACTTCTTAGGAAGATGGTTAGGAAGTTAAAGAGTCAAACTCAAAGCAAAATAACCACAGCAACAAAAAGGGATATTTGTTTGGGATTAGCATTCGGGGCTCAATGAACTGGCTCATTGAGAGGCCGGGTTGGACAAGGGAGAGCACAAGGAAGCAGAAGAAGAACACGGCAAAGGAGAAAAGAGGTAATGGGAGGGCAGAACTACCTCTTTTGGTGACAGTTTGCCATTAACTTGCTTTCACCCTACCTCTACCTAAGCCTCACCTAAGGGTGATGATTCTTGCCCTGCCCCTGGTGTGCCCAGGGCTCCCAGATGGGACTCAACAGCCAAAAGTCAACATGGCAAAATCAGGGCTCTATAGTCAGCCTTGCTTGCAGCACATCCCCAAGTCCATATCTAGGCTCCCAAATACCTCAGGAGCGAAGCTGCACTGGTGATAAATGAGAATTACGCCCCGTTAGATACTGTTTTATATCTGACTCCAGATTTTAAGCACCCATTTAAAACATAAATTAATATTTAAAAGATACATCTAATCTTTTACACTTATTCACTTTCTATTACTTATTCCAACATGAATATTCTCCTATTTATAGCGTGATAAATGATATTCTATTTTTAAGTGTTCCTACAAGCAAGATTTTAGTTTTCCTTTCAGCTCCTTCAGATATTACCCTGTACAGAAGTGTTCAAGTGCCATGTTTTTATTACTGCTAATGCAGGCTAAGTCATTTTGCCTGTCGAAATTATGACAACTACGTCATGAAGGGAGAAATAAGACCAAAAAAAAAAGTGCCTATGTTTCTTTTTTAATAGTTAAGAAAGAAAAAAAAAGGAAAAAAATATTCCTGTTGTATTTCCTAGAAGAGCTGGCAGTGGAAGTTGGGGAGCACTCAGTATGCAACTTGTGGCCTCCAGCATTAGTGACTTTTACACAGGGCTGATTGGGAAACTGCTCTTCACTTGAAGGAGAAGAAACACCAAAATCTGTGTAGGGTATAAAGGTTTCGCTGAGAGAGAACTAAATATTTCAGTTGAAAGGTTGCACTTCTTTTAAAGTACAGGGGAAAAAACAGCTGCATGGTTCAGTTTTACCACTTCTATTCTCAGTTCTGCATCTCTTTATTCAGATAGCTAAACAGCTCATCTCTGCTGTTTTACACTTAAACATGGATCCCATAATGAAATACAAAAGATTAAGAAAAGGAAGAAAGAAAGCATCTCGCTAGGTTTCTGTGCTCGCATCAAAACTGGTCTGTCCTCATAAAGGAAGCAAATAATTCAATTAAAAAAAAATCAGGGCTTAAGTTGACCAATATAAACCTTCTGCTTTATGTCACCACAGCAAGTTCTAAGCGCAGACTGAATGTCTCACTTGCTTCAGTGGAGTGGCATCATGTAGAGAAAAGGAATCTCTAAAATTATACTAATTTGAGGCCACAAACAGGAAAACGCCTTAATCATAATTTTATGACACAATTTTATGGCAGTACATAGTGGAATAATTACTCAGATGCCTTAAACTGCTAATTTCCATAAATTAACATGCCTCGGTCTCTTTTAATGGTAACCATAACTTTGAATTTCCTGCTTGCAAGGCCTGGTTTTAGCATAATTACAGTATGCTCCAATTTTTGCGTCCCACACAGGTCCCCCCGCCGCTCCACTCAGCACAGTTTGGTATTGAGAGACCCAGAATGAACCTGCAAAATTAACACTGAGATTCTCTGCATACATCAGCTTGCCCATGTATATGCAAGTGCATATTTGCATATTGAAAACTACCAAAAGTGTTTAATTTCTGCATTGATGGACCGCAACTGTATGGGCAAACCCTCTCCTTCCCCAAACAAGCAGTTTGGGGGCTTATATTACTTTGCTTTCACAACAAAAAAGGAGAAATCCTCTTCTATCTCCCTACATAAACATCATCTTTTCTTACCGATTCTGCTCATCACATGCTTGTTCCTGTTTTCTTTGAGCCTAATGCTCCCTTGCGCCACTGATTAATGTGCTGGGCACCTACACCCAGCTGCAGTATTTATGCAATTTCCCCCAAATTTCCTCATTTTAAGCCCCAAAGGGCTGGCCCACTCAGTTTGTCCTGCTTTGAGCGTGTTTTGCACTGCATGAAGGAAAATTTTGTTCTGTAAAACAAGAACCAAATCCATGTTAATGCTAAGAACTGTGCTAGCCTAACTACAAAAATTGAACCATTCATCATGACTGTTAAACCGCTTCAAAATATGAAAATAAATTCAAATTGGACTAAATTTATTCTCATCTTTTTTTCCCTATGGAGAAGGCTTATTTGCTTAATTTAATGTTTTACAGCCATCGTCAATGTGCAAATATTTTCTAGGGCGAACAGGCACTTTGGGCAGCAAAGGCCCCTGCTGAAGTTGGGGCTGTTTATGCCTATACAGAAAACTCAGCGGAGCGAAGTCAGCTTACTTGCATCCAAGTTGCTGTGAATAATGTCACAAGGCCTTGCACTGACACCAGTGCCGCTTTTCAGCTCGTCTTGTTTCCCAGAACTATTCCAATGCCCAGTGGTCATTCATTTGGGCTGCTAGATTGGCATGTAAAGACAAAAGCCAACTGGGGGGATGTTACCTGTTCTAATATGGACTAAAATAATGGCAATTGTGGCTGCCCTTAATATATTTTCTCCCTCTTGTCACATTCACGGTAGAAGCAGTGGTAGGTTGGCTCATGCTGCTAGGCTCATCTTGCCACCCAATGCTCCTTGCACGAACAAATCTGTTGAGTGTAGCCTGGCTAAATATCAGAGATAAGCTGGGTTCTGAGATTTTTCAGGCAGCAATGGAACCAGAGTCAATTAGCAGCCATCAAGAGAAAATCTGAATCCTCCCTAAACACAACTGACAACTTAATATTCCTCAAGGACAACAGTTACAGAACAGTGGATGGGCTCGGATGGCTTTGATGGACTCACAGTGCTGCAAGATGTTGCAGGGTTGCATACAGTCCTCACCTCTCATCTTGGTAACCAAGCTACAGAGACATTAATTGGCAGACAGCAATATAGGTATATGTATATACAGACCTATACTTACTTGTATACTTAGCTACACTTTGAAATTCTGCCATTTCAACCTGTTGCTGGCTCTGTATCTCAAAGAATTTGGTGCATTACTTACCTTAAAGACTTAGAGCATAAAAGTTTTAAGCTTCTGCCAAAGTGCTTCCAGTTTATGCTCACTGGTCTATCCAGTACACACATCATAACCAAAAGATATATCACAATCAAAAGAGTATAACAAGAATAATCAGGGAACCGTCATATGAAAAAGGAGGATAAAAAACATACCTGCTTTCTTCAAATGAGCTCTATAGCACATCCCATAGTTGCATCTTCCTAATGTTAGCAGCACTGAGAGATGCCCACAACGGGAGTGCTTTTCACAGACCACTAAAAACATTTTAAAGCGTGGCCGTTGAGGAAAACAGGGGAAAAAAATGGAGCACTACTTACCTGGCTGGAACAAAAACAATTTTCACTTTTATGGACATCAGTTAATGTTTGCAGTCCAAAAAAAAAAAAAAAAACCCTAAATGCCCTGTAACAGATGCCGAGAGCCTCACTGCCATGACAAATAAGATGCATTTGGTTTTTAATGGCCATTGTAATTTTTTTCCTTATGTGTGCAGCACACTGTGTAAAATGTATTTTAGCCCTCAGTCCTTGGAAGCAACTTTGCACATTACTATTCTACATTAACTCCGTTTGTCGATTTGATGACTAAAGGCCTGCTGGCCAAATGCAAACTCCGCTTTCCAATCTTGATCTATAAAGCTGAAAAAGCCACAGGTTTGCCATTTCATACTGAAGAGCCTAAACGTATCAAAAGGATCATTCAGTAAGCATAAGCTAGATGCTGAAGGAACGTCTGGCCTCTGTACAAGAACATCCATATGAACAAAAAGGTGCTACGCATAAAGATTTTATACATAAATATATATATATATGCATATATAAAGTCTTTCCCAGTAAAAGCTTCTGGCTTGGGCCCTGATCCTGTATGTTGCCTGGCTCTTTGCCCTTGCTCAGCCACATATAAACTGGCCACAGAATACGGAATACCAATGCTTTAGTGGTTCAAGGCCAAGAAACCCAATACATTCCACGTCCCCCTTCTGTCGTACATGCACAACACTATTTCCTCTAATTTAAACATATGGAAAATAACTTGTTTTAGTTTTGTTTTCCCCACATAAGCACCAGGTGAAAATAGAGATATGTGTTAAAGGTTTGCTAACTGATGATACATCACCTTAAATTAATCTTATACTATTAATGTTACTTAATGGACTTTCATATTTCTCATTTGAAAAATGAGGGTCAAAGGCAGCAACGATCAGACACAATTACAAACACCACTTAGGACCACGAGTATGTAAATATATGGGCATGTTACAACTGCAAATTCGCATTGCACAATTGCTGGATATTTTTGATGTTACAGCCTAATCAGTTCTGCCACTATACGTGCCTATTTTATGCATTCAATGTCACCGATTTTTCCTCTTAAAATACCATGAAGAGCTTTGCATTTATTTTATTAACTGCCACGGGCACTAATGTCACATTATGCCGTTCAATCACTTTATTTCTTTAGAAAAACATAACAGGTTAAAGAATTACACAGCTTACACACCTTCATGCACAGCTCACACGTCGTTCACAGGCAGCTGGGCTTGAGGCGAAGCTTCAAGAACAGGCAGGTTACTCCCTAGCTGCCTAGCAGGGGGGTTATTTTATTCTATTTTTTTCAAGTCTTTCTCTGCAACATCTGATATTACAAACTTTAAAGCACAGACATTTCTAAAAGGTCAGGACAGAGACTGGATTTGATCCAAGGATCCCCAGCTACGCAGTCCAAAAGTCAGGAGAATTTTCTCTATCAAATGTCAAGAGAAACTGGAAGAGACTTCAGTAAATTATTTCTGCAGTACTTTTATTTTTCTGCAATGTATGTGTGAGAGGCACATTTAAAGCAGTTCTAATTCAACAATATTTTATAAATTTCATCATGTTTTGGCCATATAAAGAATTCCAGTGATACCAGAATTTGCTCAGTTACGATTTTTCAAAATGAATTTTTCACTAATGCTTGCTAATCTAAAAATCAAATAAAACTTTTAAATCAAGCCTGAACATCCTTCAAAAAGTGTCATCCTGAATTATGGCCTATATTATACAGACCAATATAAAATCAGATCTAAAACATCAAAGTTCATTTATAACCCCTGTACATTCTTGATTGTCATTTGAAATAGAATATGTGTTTCAAGAAGGACTCTGCACAAATCACTACATATTTTCCTCAGAAGAGTAAGGAAAAACAGAGATGGCTGCAGGAATTTTTATATAGTACTTAAGAAATTTTTGAAAATACCATTTGTTTCCTTGAAAGATATTTGGTGCAAATATTCTCCCCCAGAAAGAAGGGTTTCCAATTTCCAAAAGCACAAAGAAGTTTCAGTTTTAAACACTTTGATTAGATAAAACCAAAGTAAAACTATTAAGATCTTCCTTTTCTACACCAAATGAAAAAAAATTCTTTGGTTATATAAAAATTTATATTAGCTACCTTCAAGCACATCCTGAGTGAATACGTAGCTAGCTTGTTCCAACTGCCTACCAAAAAGTCTGTTTTATTTCTGCAATCTGTTTCTCTGAAAATTGAAGAAGTGATTTGGGCCCTGGGGAGAGCAAAAGCTTCCACTCTTTGCCTGCTACACGGTTAGAAGCACCGTGTGGCCTCTCTGCAGAAGTTCACTCTGTCACCACCCAAGATATAGAAGCATAAATCATGCCCACAATCTCAGTCATGTGTATTAAAGTTTTAACTACTGATTCAAGAGGTATTTTTCCCTGTAAATTGATTCAACGTATGATTTGGATTGCTCCACACCCTTAAGACTTTATCTTTTGACCGTTTGGAAATACTGAAGGGTAACTCCTCTGTAGCTGATGCAGCCAAGTGATTAAAAGGTGTTTTAGGTCATATCTTCAAAGAAGCCTATGGAGAACCCCATAATACTCTGAATTTCTTCAGCTGTGATCTACTCTTAAATAAAAACCTCTCCTTTAATCCCTGCTTTGGACTGATGGAATCATTTGATGGGCTGGAAAAAGCTATTTTGTTATAGCTAAAGATGTGCAGAATACTATGTGCAGATTTCTAAAAAGATGAAAAGAAATCTATTTTCAAACATTCTGGAAAAGACATGGTTAAGTAAAGCAAGTGAAAACTAGAAGTCAACATGGCAAAGAAAAACAATAATATTAATTAAAAAAAAACAGCTCAAACAGCATCTCATAAGAGTTTGATAACACCCATAGAAATTTTGGTAGAAATTCAGCCCTGAACCACACATGGCCCTTCAAGTGCTTCCAAGCTTTTGGTGCCTGCCTGGGAATATTCAGGTGATCTGAAGGGATTTTCCCAACTGGAAACAGCCCAGCATATCTGAGTATGCACCGGTACTGCAGGACACTGCTCCAAGCACAGCATCCTGCAAGAGGGTCAGGATCTTGGTTTCAGAAACGAGGTGAAATAAAGGACTTCGGTCCCACTGTGGCTAGTGAGGAGAAAAAAGAAATAAAAACCCACCCTTATTCTAAACCTGTAACTCAAAACCCTAAATCAAGTTGCATTTCTTTGAAGGGGCTAATTGAATTCACTCCTTTTTTGACTTGACCTCATTTTCGTTTGCATTCACGGCACCACTGAAGTTTATATTAAGAATTTACACATGGATAATTAAATTGGAAGTTAGGGCTCTTGGAGGTGGTTTTGTTCAAAGAATCTTAAAACAATTTACAGAAGTTCAATAGAGTGGGAAGAAGATTAGGTCACCAAATGAAAGAAAATCAAATGAACTTCCAGTGCTGGCCTCCCCCCTACCTTCTCTTTGAGAGGAGAAAAATCCCCTTTGATACACAGATTTAATAAAAAGATCTAGGAAGTCTGCACCCTCGTATCTGATGTTAGCCAGGTAATTTTGTTGTTGAAGTACTTCCAAGCGTGCAAACTCAGCCGGAGTGCGTACACCTGCTACTTAAAAGTAGTAAAACACCAGGCCTGTATTTGCCCAAATCCTAGGACTGGGGGCTGCGAGGAACCACAGATTTTGGAGGTCATAACTCATAAATTAAAAAAAAATGTAATCTCTCAGTAATCAGATACAATATTAGAATAAAAAAGAAATATTAGAAGTCACCATGAATCAAATGCATAAGGAAATGGTTTGCAAGCATTTTTGTTCATTACAGAATTAAAAGAGAACAAACTCCTTTAATTTAGAATTCTACATTCTAAGTCGTGCGGTTGCCTTCTAAGCACCCTACGAGACAGCACTGAAAATATTAATTCTGTGGTTTCATACAAAGCAAAGAGAGAGAAGGAGCAGGACGACCACTCCTGAATGATGAAACGCCCGCGGTGTCGGGTGGGAATGTTTCACGTAAGATGTATTCCTCTTGAGGGAACAGAAGTAGATGTAAACAGATGGGCTTCTATAAGTAGAACTGACAGCTCCACAGATAGCTGCTTTCTTTTATATATGATATTTCAGACTCACCAGGGTATTTCAGACCACTTCGCCTGATTATTTCAACGTTTTGCCTATTTCGCATGCTCGCAATATAATGGCCAAATAGAAAAATAATTAAACAAAATTGCAGTTTAAAATCTCAACGGAAACAATACATTTTATGCCAACAAACCACTTAAAAAGGGAACTGTCTATTTTATGGATGTTAGTCCATCTGTTCACAATAGCTCCCGTGGAAGTATTTGTTTTGCTTAGAAACCCCAGAGCTGATGATGGATGTGGTGGTGGATGGGTTGGGGCTGGCCTGCTGTTTTTAAAGCACTGAACACTGCTTTATTTTTTGTTTGTTTGCTTTGCTGGCCTCACAAATGCAAAAAGGGACGTGTTCGCACGTATTTCCATTGAGCTACAGGGCACAGACATGAGTTACACACAACATTTGGAGGCGTTCCTCTTTGAAGGGGACATACCCTTCACAGGGGGCATTTCCTTTCCACAAGCAACAGTCAGGCCATACCCAAGGTCTGGTTCACCCTTGTTGGATGAGACTCATGGAGATGACACCAGAAAGGAAGGCTACAGCATGCTTCCAACACCCATGAACCACACAAATAGCACAACAGCGCCAAACCTCCTTGTCCAACCCTGGTATATCCCTCTAAAAAGCCCAGACTACTGTAAATATTTATGCTGAGCAACACTGCACAGAGCCACAGGACTATAATCTGCCTGTGCCCACGCACAAGATGAATGTCAGCTCTGTGTTAATGGCTACAATTGTGCTCTCATCTATTAAACAACCCGTTTTTTGTCATTTTGGATCCATTCCACTGAATTATTTAGACATTCATGTCAATACTACTGAAACTTGTAATTGAAGAGAACATCGGAGAAACCAACATTGAACGTAACAAGAACAGAAGAGCCTTTACAGCAGGAACCGAAAACACTAACAGAAAATGAATGAACAGGGGAAAATATATTGTATTGTATGTCCCAAGCAGGCCCCTGCTTCGTGCAAGGCAAAATGCCCTGGACCCAAAGGACAGTAACCCCAAGCACAGTGTAGCAAGCAAGAGGCCAGAGTGACTTCTACAAAGGACCGTCATGGGAAGCGAGCCAGCTTTGCCTTTCCTTGAAAGGAGCTCGGCTGCGGTGCCCAGGTTGCACATGAAGTGCCTCTTGGCCACTAGGTCCTACCCTGCCACAAGAACCAGCAGCACAAGGCACCTTATGCCCTGGTGACCCTCATTCTTTCCCAGTCCACACTATCAGCCTTTCCTCCAAGCTGCAGGTCAAGCAATGGCAGTTTTGTCTCCAGACTTCAATCCAAAGTCAGTCTTGTCTCCAACCTTCAGCTCTATCTCCCAGTTGGAGTTGTCCTGAGCAGGGGGTTGAACTTGATGATCTCTAGAGGTCCCTTCCAATCTCAACCACACTGTAATTCTGTGAAATGTTTAATTATTGCTGTGGGATTGCTTCTATTCATATTGATCTCCTCTCCTCTTATTTGCTTTACATTTTGCTTTGATGCCAGGAATGAAGCATTTGTTGTGCTCAATAATCCCTTTCCCCTCCATTTTGTGTTACCAGACCTCGCAAACATCAGAGCAGTCTAGTACTTTGGGCAAATGCAAAATATATTGATAACAAATATGTGCTAATTAATTTAAAAGTAAATATTACAAGGACATTATATCAAATACAATTCCTATATGATCAGGCTCAGCAGCTCCAGCATCAAATCCTACTTACTTAAATAGGATGCACAAGTTGCCATAGCCGAGGAGTTAGTGCAGTCCTGGCTCCGGGAAGATGGTGTTGGAGAAACCTTCCTGGTAACAGAGGATTTCTCTAAATGAAGCCCATGATCTTGCTGGTCCCTCAGCCAATTACTGTGGGTAACCTTGCTTTGCCAATGCCTGAATCTAGCTGTGCTTGCAAGAACAGCTAAAATATTAATCATTAATTACAATCAGAGCTATACAATGCCCGCTGTAGCATCAGAGCCACTCCAAACCCAACTTGGCTTGATTGGATGGATCACAAAATTGAAGGGAAAAGACATACAGTAAAAATCAAAATCAAAAATGCAAATCCTGGTCCCAACATGGGCTTATTCTTTTCACATACGGAAAAAGGAGTGCTTTAAGGGAATTGGGGACTCCAGTCTCGAATAAAGCAGCAAAACAAAAAAAGGGATGGATGATCCTAAATTAAATGCATGCAGTATGATACTGCTCCACTTCTCTGTTCTCCACTCACCATCATATGTTTTGCCCCCCAAAATATGGTGAAGAATTGAAATATTTCATTTTGCTGCCCAAAAGTTTCAGTACAAAAGGTTTTTCCTGTGCAGTTAGTGGCCATGTGTTTGACCATGTAAGCATTTGCAAAAGGATGGGGATTATCTATGAGCAGACTGAAGATTTCCTAAATTCCTCCATCTGGAAAAAGTGGATAGGCAAGCTTTGCACTCTCTCTTCTAGATCAGCTATCTAATCCTAAAATTGCATCCAATTTTCTCTGAGGAATAGTTTTGCATAAGCATAATCTGAATGCCTCAAAGACATCTAAATCATGATTGTCTCAGTAGTGGAATGGTATTGAGAACAAGTAAATGAAAACCATAGTTTTATGAGAAAGGGAATTTTGCCTCAGGCATCAAATTTGTTCAGTCTGGAGAAAAAAAAAATGCAACTGGCTAAACCTGGTGTCTTTCAGGGACCTTGCAATTGCCAGAAAGAAAACATTTTAACTCACAGGAAGGACTTTTCCATATATTCAATGAAATGTAAGTTAGAGATTATGTTAAAGACAAAAACACTATATTCCGTCTCCTGAGTATGTCTTTGCTGAGATTTTTTTTCTTGAAACTTTGAGGGAAATACCAAAAAAAAAAAAAAGTAGGTGGTGGGGGGAGAGAATCTACAAGCAGAAAGAAATACACTCCAGAACTCCACATATGGTAACTCGAAAAAACGAGGATGCCATCTAAAGTTACAATTTTTGCCCTGAGTTCTGGCAACCTCTTGAAACACCCAATTCACAGACAATGCCTAAGCATAAGCAGATGTGCAGGTGCTGCTGAAGAATTTCAGTAAGCTCGAGAGGATCCTGAAAAGAAAGCACCTCTTGGGCCAGAAGAGTCACGGGTGATAAACTGTTATTTGTAGGAGTTTAACATACTAACTCGCATCCACTGCATTCTCATTTAGACTAGATGAGAGAAGCACAGGGAACAAATATTGTTGGCCAGCGTATTTGTTTTGTTGGCCTGCAGACTTGAGAAAGCAGATTGGCAGATACTTTGGTTGAAGCAAAATTGTGGCTTATTTATTTATTTATTTATTTTATAGCTTTTCCAAGCACATTAGGCCACAACTGCAATTTCAGCCAGCTAGGGCTGCTGGTAGCAATGACATGACTGCACGGGTGCCTAAAAAGCCATCTACCTCACCGATTTCTACCTGTCCCCTCGTGAGCAAGTAAGGCTCACAGATTGGTCCTGAAAAGATGACAAGTGCTCCTAAGGTATCTGCATATGGATTGTATTGCTAACCAATTTACTGGTAAGGGGTGTTAATCAAGCCTTATACTTATAACTTATCAAGTGGAAGATCTGCCCCAAAGAATCAGAATTTTTGGTGAGCAGTCACAGCTAAATTACTAGTATACTACACAGGAGGTAAATAACTCCCCTTTAGAGTCCAGCTACTTTCAGAAAGATCCTGTATAAATAGAAAATCGGATTAAAATGTACCTTTACTTATTAAAACAATATTATGCAAGCATGTAGTTTTTTCAAAAAAAAGCGGCAAGGCTAAAATTTTTTCTGAGCTTGTTTCAAGATGATTGTACATGAACACATCAAAATATAAACTTTGCTTCTTGAAAAGAAAATTTTGAGATGGAAAGCAAAAATCTCAAACCAAATTAACTCACACTAATTTACCTAGGCTATCATAAGCCC
>JAUBNY010000836.1:1639238-1650809 GCA_032275445.1 Crypturellus soui
TAAAATAAAATAAAATAAAATAAAATAAAATAAAATAAAATAAAATAAAATAAAATAAAATAAAATAAAATAAACACCATTTAAGGTGTAATGCTATTAGCTTACAAGACAAAGAGCATATAAAGATGTTAATAATAGCATTTCTCTGCAATTTTGTGCTCTTTTTGGCTAAGCTTTTGACTTGGTTTGCAGCTGCTTCCAGAACTGGAGCACACGATACCGTGTACAGCACCTGGCACAACAGGGGTCTGGTCTGCGGAGAGAGGTGCTAGCGTTAACACCAACTAAACAAATTCAGCTATTATTTTTAATTAACCTGGGTATTGTGCGGCCAGTGGTAAGCTGGTAGGAATATTATTACACATACACTAAATTGCTTTCTTACTAATGACCCATTTGTTTTATTCCTGCCTCTTTCAAAAAAGCGATTAAGTTGAAAACGACCTTTTGAAGATTGTACTTGCAGACTGATCTTTTCATTTTTAATTACTTACTTTGCTTTAATTGTTACATTAGGAACTATTAAGAAAGCAGCCAGCTCCATAATCAATAATTTAATTAGAGTTTTAGGAGCAAGAAGTCAATGCAAATGTTATTTTGCAGTCAGACCTTTCCCAAAGCTTTTGAAAGAATTTGACTCCCATTTTGTTTCAAAGTCACATTGGTGACATAAAAATTACACTCATACCTATTGCAATATATCAGGTACACACATTATAGGTATACACGGCCGGTCAGTATGGAGTTCAGATTCAGGTCACTCTATTTGCTGCCCAGACAGGGAAAGAGCCTGTTTTTCTCACTTCATTTCTAAATAATCAGGAACGCAACGGAATGCCATTATGCTGCACATTTCAAGAGACCTCACTCCTTATATCGCTTGCCAGAAACCGCAAGTGTGCAAGTGTTTACTGAAATCTGCAGCCAGACTTTTCCCCTGGCTAGGACTTCACATATTTTACATTTATCTATTTATAGCTCTCTAATTGCTACTAATATGTCCAGATAACCAGCGGCAACTGAAAATTGATCCACTGTAATTTTACAACGGATGAAATCCGATTCAATCGGTGGTGAATTAATACCCTCCCCTACTGCAGGGCTCCCTCCTCGCCAGCCTGCGATCCGCCAGCGCCCGGGATGCGTCCCCGGGAGCTGCCGACTGCACGCGCCGCTGCCCGGAATATGAAATGTCCCTTCACAATTATAGGCACGCAGTGCCCACGCTGGGCAAAACTGCCCCGAACACCTATCGCTCGGGCAGGGAGGACTGGAAATGGAGGAGAGAGCACCTCGAAGCAGAAGAGAAACATCTGCGGGAAGCATAAAACCCTGCAGAAGGGAAGGGTGGTTGCAAAGGACCGGCTAGGACAGGGGGAGGCCAGCGGATGGATGTGCTGAGACACCTGTGAGCGAGGCAGAAACTGGGATTTTGAAGCCAGGGACAACTGTAGCTTGTTAGAGAAGATGCTGAGAAGGAGCCGTTTATAAATTTTGCACAAATCAGGGGTCAAGCTGCCAATTAAACTACAGAACTGTGTCGTCTTCTCAAAGATTTCTCTTTGAAATGAGTCAAAAAGGTAGCTTTTTGTCAGAGTGGAGGTGAGGCATAGGAAGACAAGGGCTCAAAGGGCTTCCCTTCTGTTTGCCAAGGGATCCTGAAGGCCAATGGACAGGCCCTGGCATGTCAATGAACAGGAATAACTTAATAATATAATAATTATAACCTCTTAAGAGCCACTAATTCACCTGGAGCTTTACGGAACAAGATAACTTGTCTGCTCTGAACAACTTACAGTCTAATTTAAACCTAGTTTAATGGGGAAAAAAAGCCCATGAGATCAACTGATTACACAGTTTGTTAAACTTTGGATTTAACAGTTTGATTTGGGAATGGAGTCAGAGAAGCAAGAAGGAGGAGGGACAAGTCAGGAATGGAAAGACAAAAAGAACAGGCCAAGTCACAATTCCACTTTGGGGTTATTCTCAGGACAGCAGCCAAATAGGTTTTGAAGGGTAATGGTTTTCCTGGCTGAGAGGAGAAAATAAACAAAACAGGAACATAGGCTATTACTCTGCTTGCATTGGGGTCAATTGACCCTAATTGCAAAGTTTATTTGAACTGGACTTTTTTGTAAAAGTTATTTTGGAGGAAAGTCAAATGCAGCATTTTTTAAACTGCCACTAGGCACACCAGGCTGTTTTCCAATCATTTTTCAAAATTAGAAAGAAAGCAAACTATATTTTTCCTTACTAATGTTTTTGGTTCTGAAAGAATAGGCACTACGTCTCTAAGAAAGTTTCCCAACCACATATAATATAAACCTCCAGAAATATTACTGCTTGGACAAAACACCTTATTCATAGCTACTAGGTTCTTTATATCAGACATTATCCCATCAATTCCTTTTTGTATAGTGACTGGGTGTTTTAAAATGCAAACCCATTACTTACACATACGTAGAACAAAATCAAGAATACAAAATGCAGACTTCTTAGGGAAGTCTCTGTCACCAGTGACAACTCCAATCTCTGACCTCTTTTTGAAGAGCCTTGACTTGAACCTGTCAAACTCTTTCTAAGCGACCTGTCCTGTTCACCCACTCGGCTCTTGGATTCATTTCTCCTGAGCTCAAAAGGTTCAAAGAAAAGTGTCAAATCCAATATTCAACCACTGAAATTCTGCTAGGTTTTTTTCCCTGTAAATTAGAAAACTCTGGTTCCAGACCCTAGGCTGATGCAGCTTTTGTTTGCCTTTCAAAGTCCTTCTAGAGGCACAAAACAGTAAGTGTGTCCTGGAATATTTTTCTTTCCAACTGCAGAACTCATATGTAAGCTGATGGTGTAAAAGAAGAAAAAAAAAGAAGAATAAAAGATCATTGAAAGACAGTGTACATATCTGAAATGAACTTAGCAGTAAAGGCCGCTGTACAAAAGCCTATGAAGTGAGGTTAAGACCTTAGTCCCAGGGGCAGACAGGAAGCGTTTGAGCAGCTGGACCTTCAGGGTAATGCAAAAATGCAGCAAAACCCAGGGGTTTGGACAACCCCATGCCATTTTTTCCCCACCAAGATTGCTGCATGTACTAATCACTACAGGCTGCCACGCTACCTTGGGGCTTTTAGCTTCTGATGGTGCTGTTCAGCCTGCAAGCTCCCATCAGTGATAAAATCTGACGCACAGACCAGAACTTGCATCTGGTTGCTGTTCTGCTGAGCCGTCTTGCCACTATTTAAGCCGTCCTTGACCCAAACAGCAAGAAACTTGACATGCTTGATGCCTTCCTGTTCGGATGTCAGGGACGTTACTTGGATAGTAGGGTAGGAATGGGATTGTTTGTGTTATTGCCAGCAGCCTACTGAAAGAGCAATGTAGAAAAATGTGCTAGAAACAAGTGTGCAGAAAAGTGCTGCTCTTGAAATAAATTGCAGAGGACATGATGAAGTCCGAACTATATCCTGCATAATTAAAAAAATTAAACTACCAGCAATCGTGTATCAGTGATCAGAGAGTCCAAAATGAAAAGAAAGTTCTGAACATATGCTTAGTATTTCACAGAATCAAACAGAACAGCAGAGCAGTACAGGAACCTGCCTTTGAAAGGGCAATGCACTGGCTCAGCTTTATTCATGATATCACTAAGATGAAAGGGCCAGTTCAGCTAAGACACCTGCAAGTCTTCCCCAGAGTGAGCCAGGCATGATCAGCAAATGCTGACAGTGACAGGACAGTGACTGCACAACATCAAAACCAAAATCTCCACCTGCAGAACCTGCCGTTTTCAAGATCGGAAAGCAGGTGAGACAGCTACTAAATCAGCAGGTTTAAAACACGCAGAAGAAAAAATGTGAATTTAAGTATTTTAATGTTTAGCATTTTATCTGTCAGAAGGAGCAAAGATTCAAAGCTTGGCTCAAATGTTATCCAGACAAGTTTGACTGGCCTCGAAAAATTGCTCATCGGCGTGTGGGAGATAGACTTGAATGGCAGACAGCTTATCACGAGCAGAATTAACCCAGGCAGGTGAATGTGTGCTCTTGGGGTCTAGTGTTCTTTTACACCTCTCACATTTATCATTGGACAGATTTTGCAATTCATGAGTTGGGATGCTCACTCTGATGTGTCAGCAAGAAAATATTCTGGTGAAAAGCCAGAATACGCTTGTCTTTCTACAAAGCTGGCATAAAGAGAAATGAATTCAACAGCTTATCCTGGCATGAGAACTATCAGCTTTACTGGCAAGAAATCCCTACCAATGAACTACAGCCGCACAAGCATCCAACCTACTGGGAGTCTGGCATTGCATTAAGATAATTCCAACCCCAATCCAACCCCTATTCAGTATTTCTTCCCAGAAGGTTTCGAAAGAATCATAATCATGTAAATATTATTTGCTTTTCTGTGTTCTCATTTCCCTATAGGCGAAGTACATTTTAGTTTTAAAAATTACTGTGAACGTGTCATAGATTTGTTGAACTATTCAGTCTGACCCTATGTCATCTACAAAGAAAAAGAAGAAAAAAGTAATGTCATGTATTTTCAAAGTCTGAAGGCTGCATTATAGCATAGTAATTACAAAGATTTATGCTCCATTCTGCCCCAAACCCAAAGCTTTTCGTCCATTCAACTTGCCTGGCTTTGAGTTACAGCTTTCTGCATTCATTATCTTTAATAATAAAGAGCTGACTAAAGTTAATGATTGAAGAGCAAGATGGGATTAATAATATGAATCTAATTTATGAGAAAACAAACCAGAGTATGATTTTCATGTTTCGTTAACATTACCTTTAAATGTACTCCTTAATACTAATTGATCTCACAGAGGTGAAAAAATATTCTGTTTCAAATGAATGGGAGAAAATCATTCATCAACTTTCTCGAGGGAACATTTAATATTGTTCAATATTTAGAGGGAGATAACATCTTCACAGTGATTTCGCCACTTAAATGATACTTCAGCGTGAGCATGTGCCTGAAATCTGCCAGATTCCCCACTCAGTGGGGAAGCAATTCAAAACGCCACACACAAAGTTCTGTTTTGGCTAAAGTACCTTAGCAAAATTACCCACTGCTGAAAATGGTGATGGGGAACTAAATTGAGCAGGCTTTTACCAAAAGTTTATCATCGAAAAACACTTTTACATTTATTAATTTGTTTCAAACTTGAAATTACTTAAGACACTTGGCTGATAAACTTCCTTGAAGAATTTATGGAAAACAACACAGAATAGAAGTCTATTTCCCTACTGAGCTTTCACTCTTGCATATATTTCAGTATTTGTTTTACTTTCAAATTGTCCATATTGGGCCATCAGAAGTTCTTAGAAACCAACGCATTTAACATTGTGTTGATTGGTTTAATTTTAACTTGTGCCTTATGCCCAAGATGATGGGCATTAAAGGACCTTCTATGCAGTCCATCCATATGGTCCTTAAACAGGAACTGCCTAATGAGCATTGCTAACTCCTCACTGCCATTCTCATGGCAGGTTTTCTTGCCCTGGGTTTGCTCAGCTCTGATGACAGTGTCAGTGAATACACAGCAAGAGCTCTTGGATTCCCTCCCCTGCAATCCCCTGTGCGAATGCAGCCTGCCCTACTCTGTTGGGGAGGTGCTACAAGTGACCACAATACCAGCTGAATCAACAGATGGGGAGTCTCAAAAGTTGCTGTATGGACACCTCAACAGCACCAATAACTATTGAATTTTCTGACAAAAGAGAGAAAGAAATTCCTCTTCCCTTGCATTCTGCTTGAATGGGATTTACATATCTGGCCTGTGAAGCAGCAGGGACAAACGCACTCCGCAGCATACTACCCTGTTAATGCTGAGCAATCCATTTACACCGGTAGCAAAGAAAGAAGGCACAGAAGAACAGAAGAGGAGATGACACCACCTACAGTGATATATTTTGGAAAAAACAATGCATAATTCATAAGAAATCAGCACTGAAGCCTGGAGAGAATCCCTTTCAAAGGCAGGATAAACACATTAGACCTCCCTGTTTTTGCAGCTTGTATTTCTCCTGTGCCAGGCTTCCTAATTTCTTTGCACACAACCTAAGGCACACGCCAGCAAGTACAAAAGGAGTCAGAGAAAACCTACCTGCAGCCACTCTGCTCCTTGAACCAATTCAGCCCCGTGCACAGCAACGCAATCTTCCAAACCCACAGCACCAAGTGCTAAACCCAGCACCACCAAACCAAGCCTGCTTATTTGGAGACGCGGACATACGTCCATTTGATGCACTGTGAGGACTCAAACATCTCAGAAGCCAAGGAAGTGTTAGACGGTGATCTTTTTAGCTGGGAGACAACAGCTGAGTTAATAATACTCTATTACCAAATCACTCATCATCTATCTCAATTCTAAACTGCCTTTCCTTTTATCTCCCATGGTACACACTGTTACCTTGCTCCAAGTTAAGGGAGACCAAACCCCAGAGTGCTACTCGCCATTCTGGCATCCCAGAGGGATAACATCTCACCAGCAGAGCTAGTGAGAATGGTGTTGGAGACTGGGAAAAACTCAAGGCTATGAGCGAATCCTTACGGCCATGCAGAGTGTGTCGGCATCTCTCACTACAGAAGCAAACAAAACCAGAAACACAGCACTCGACATTCAGGAGCGCAAGAACAGGACAAGCTCAGGTAAAAACAACAACAGACCAAATGTGTCTTTCCTAGTTGTTACCGGCAGAGCTCAGGGCTCACCGCTGCACTGGGGGCAGATAGGGATGAGGAGGAAGCCTCTTCGATCAGCAAGCTCATTAACCCGGCTGGATGCAGTGTAGAGGCAGTTCTTGGAGGATTCTCTGTCAAACTTCACACAGGGAATTAGCATCCACTTGTTTGTTTGTTTTTCTTCTCTCCAGTCATGTAAGTATTCCTACACACTCGGTCTCTTGAGAAAGAAAAATATTCCAAAGGACAATGAAAGTCTATAAATGAGTACGACGCAAAGCAGCCACTTCTCTCTCATTTGAAAGATGCAACTCTTTTTGTGAAGAGATGTGACTGAGATATGAAGTGGGGACCTTGTACATTTGGAGACACAGATCCATTCTCTTGTCAAAATGGTGCTACTTAAACCTCTGTCAACATCCTGAACTTAAGCAGCTGAATAAAAACACTCCGCTTGAAATCCAGAGCGAGGCTGCAGGGCTTTCGCTTTATTCAGTACTACAAAACTCCATCTGCTGCTGCTGACACAGGGCCCAGTTACACTGCACCCAGCTAGTGGTTCATTCCCAGTGGAGAGGTAAGAAAGAAGTGGGGTTTAAAGGATGAAAGTGAGGAAAACACCAAGAAGGAAAGCAGCATTTTGCTGTCCTGTCTTTTCCTAGCTCATCAGCTATGCAGTTACACCCTGGAGGTTTTTGTTTCGTTTTCTTATCTTTTAATGAGTTTATTTCTGAGACAACGTTGTTGAGCCATCCTAACTCAGGGGCTGAAGCTGCAAGGACTGGGACATGAGCTGGGAGCCTTTTCCCCTTGGAAACAACACAGACAACTGCAATTTTGCTGCAGTCCCCATCTGCATCCAAGAGGTAAACCTGGGGATCCAGCCACGTGCTTAAAAGAGCTCTTTGCCTGCTAGTTTTTTTCTGCATGTGCACTGGAAGAGCACATGTCCTGAACCAGAGTGCAGGAGAGCAGAGGGAAGACCCCAAGGACAACCCATAAGGCCAAGAGAGAAGGTAACAAAAAATCTGATTATCCAAACTAAAGAGAAGGGCTAAACGCCTCTGTGAGCACAGCCAGAGGGAAAAGGGACGGAAAGTTGGGGGGGGGGGGGGGGGGCGCCCCCCCCCCCCCCCCAGTGCCAGTTGTGCTGTGCAGCAGACTCACATGTGCAGATGTCTGAATCTCTGATTCCACGTGGTATCTGATGGATGAAACATCACCCAGCTTGCAACGTCTGTACTATTATAACCTGCGAGAACGTACAGGTAAGTGTGCAGGCTATGGAAAAATCTCGTTAAGGTAAAGACAGTAGTAGCTCCATCCTCTTTGTTCAACTAACTCAAATAGGAGGAAAAAAATAGAAATCAACAACCCATCATAAATTACCAGAGCTTTCAGGGCTAGCTCAAAATTTTATTCCTTGCTCAAATGATTTTGATTGTAGAAACTCACCTCCCTTGAGCTGGCTGCCAAATATATCATTTGGGCTTGCAAATTAGATTACCAGGTGGCTATTAACTGAGAATTTCCTACAGGACTGTATTAAAGAAGTTGTCAGCAGAGGGAATTAAATACCTGATTTTTCCCTCCCTTCCCCTCCTGCCTGCATGGAGGCAGGAGAGCTCTGGGGGGTTCTGTATTAAGAGCACTGAGGATGAGACAGGGGCCGGGAGAGCCCGAGCGTTTTGATGGACACTCTCCATCGCCCAGCTCGTCCCCACCGACGAGACAGCAGGAGGGAGATAACTTGCTTCAGAGGAGAAATATCCAGGAAATACATCTCAAGGAAATACTAGATTCCACATGTATCATTTTGCAGAATCTATGTTTTTTCTATTATAGATAATACATTATACTATTTGGTATTATCCGTTATATAGAGCACCCGTGTTATTTTATCACAAGGGCTGATTTTAAACTATTCATAAAGTACTGTAGCTGTTAGAGCTCGGCGTGCACTATATCTGATATTCATGACTGCTTGATATATGACAATAAAATAACTTGAATAGAATAACTTTTTGTTTCACAGTCTCAAGGTAATGTTTTACACCACAGAATATGCCGTTGTCATCTCGGATCATATACTTTTATTTGCGTATAGGTAGGGCATTTTTTAAAACTGACCAATAATTTTTGCCCACTTGCTTCGCTTTGTAAAGGCGTTTCTCTTAAAGAAAGTCTTGGGCATTTTCTGATAATTGCAGCCCTACCATGCATTTTGGTGGACCTGCTCTGCTCAGGTTTGGAAACACAAACAACTAGGAAAGTTCACCTGGAGGAAAGGGGGATTTTTTCCCTGGATAACAGGACATGCAAAGGGGTTTTTGAAAGGTGGGAGGGAACAACATCTTCACCTCCTTATGGAGCACTGGGGGAAAAGGCCATGGGAAAAGGACGGGGGGGAAAAAGGCAGAGAGGAGTAATTTGTTTGTGAGTCCTGACAGAAGATACGGGCTGTGCCAGGCAGGCAGGCTGCAAGAACAGGCTTGCGAGAGATTAATTAGGTGCCAAAGCTGGAAGGCCCACTCCGAATCCCTCAGCAAGGTGAAAATGGGCTAACGTGATGGACCATGACAGCAGCAGAAGGGAAGGAAATGATTTGTGCTTTCCCCTCAGGAAGACAAGGACCGCGGGTGCCGTGGGCGCCGCGCTCTCCTCATCGCCTCCGCACCAGCGCGGCCGGTGGGCGAGCGCCGCCACCGACACACAGCTCGCCCCTCTGGTAAGTGGCCAGCTGGTGTGTCCAAGAACCTCCAATGCCACCTGAACTAAACCTGTCTTTTCTTCCAGATGAGAATTTCAGCAGGCCTGTGTCTTGCGCACAAGCCACATTTTGGTCAGAAAGGGGAGCACCTGATTTAGATGCTGTTTTCACAGAGGATAATTGAGATCGAGGATGGATCAGCCCATTTTTCAGGGGAACTCGCTACCCAACAGCTCTAGATTACTCGTGAATAAATCTAAGACAATTTCATTCATTATCTAATCCTCTGTGCTCTTTGTGAATATATAAGCTTGTGAACATCAACTATCTCTCAAAATCATACTTGAGGAAGAAGGGAATCATTCATGAACAGCAGCATTTGGGATTTGGAGCACCCATGTTCCTTAAAGCCAGAAAAAAGGAGGAAGACCCAAACACACGATGCCGTGGCAGAGACCCTGCTCACTCATTCTGTGTTTTGCAGCCTGCACATTGAGCCTCTTCGCAGACACTGGGTCCAAAACTCCCCTTTTCCCCACGTAATCGCTCTTTTTCCAAGGAAACCCTTCGGTTACCACATTTCCTTGCCTCTTGACTAATCCTACTCAATGTTCTCATTTCCCCTACAAAGTCAATCTGCCTAAAGCAACAATGCACTTCAATAAATTGACCTTTATTTCAACTCAACAGATTTTCTTTAACTGCTTCAAACACAGACAGCCTGTCATCTTTGCAAGAAATGCACCTCCCTTACCAACATTGACACTTTAACCAATTACACCAGTATCAACATCTGTAGCGTAACAGCAAGGAAACATTTTGAGTCGCTACATTTTTAGACTGTACTACCACAATACAAAGGTGCACTTCTGATAAAATTGCCTCAGAAACATAAGATATGGGATGTTCCCACTTACGACTTTCATCGAGGATCACTGCACTGGCATCTCTGCATGTTGGATGTTTTGTCAACTGTGTAGGAGCGGAAAACACAATACAAAGAGAGGGCAGATTTCATTTCCTAGCTGCACAGGAGTTAAAACTGAGCCCAAACTACAAGAATGGAGACTTCTGAGCTGCTGCTCCCTGATGGCAACATTTTACAAGCGCCTGGTCCATATTTTTTGCTAAATACTATCCAGGCTGAAGCAGCCACAGTGCTCTGCACCGGCCTCATACTCACTGCCAAAGACGCGCAACAAATCAGAGTGACATGAGAGAGAACACCTCGGAAATTGCTTTGCTAGTTTAAAGGGTCTTAGAAAAAAGAAGAAAACAAAGAACAAAAATCACATTTACTAGCAATTAGTGAAAATATGACCTTCCTCGCCTTCTTGATTCTTGCACACATGTGGCTTCTGTGCTCAGCTGCAGCTGGAACAGTAGGGGGGCCATTGATAGCAATTTTATGGTTACCTAATCATAGTCACTTTATTGCTGTACAATATTAGATCTCCTTTCGAGGCTGGTAATTAAAAACACTTATAATCGATTGACATTAATGAGGTTTTAAACACGTGCTTTGAGTTGGTGCCTTTCTTTACCAGCCACCTTTTACCTTCCTAGCAAAGAAACCCCTTCAATGCGCTACCCCTCACAAACCGTATTGCCTCTTCCAACAGCAGCTTTCCCAAATTATCCATGGAACGAACACTAAACCAAACCTCCCTTTTATATCTGTTGAATAGCAGTCTACTATGTGAACTGCAATTACCATTACATGAAGTGTCAAGGGAAATTGTCCCAGAAAGTCACTATTACGAGCACACACACCGCTCCTCTCAGGAAGTTTTGTAAGGTCACACAGGAATCATTTTATCCCCATACAGTTCTAACAGTTAACAGGAAAATACTTCTAACAAAAACAAATCCTATCACTTTCCCATTAGGGGGTTTTATCTCCAAAATGTGTTTAAATTAGGCAAGGAACTTTCCTAGTCAAGATCAATGGACAAGTACAGCAAATGGGCTGGCTTAAGACATTAAAATGCCAGCTTGTTTTATGCTGTTATAAATGCATCCTATCATGTCTTTACATTTTATGACCTCTATTTTATTTCTAGGTAGCTTCACATATGACACCTCCAATTATTCATGTCAAGAATATAAAACTACCAGTATTTCAGGGAAAAAGTGCCTACCATCATTTATGACAATGATTTTTTCTTCTTGACCCA
>JAUBNY010000836.1:1720899-1734753 GCA_032275445.1 Crypturellus soui
CAGAATTATTTTAAGGCAGATTTTATTTTTGATTAATGGGCATTTCTGTTTACAATTGATGCTCTAATATAGGCCTGAGACTGGGCTACTGGCAAGCTGATCTGTAAAGACAGACATTGAAGGAGTGTGAAGTCTTAACACCTTCAAAAGGAAGGAATACTTTCATAGACGTAATTACAGGATTTGGGCCTTATAGCATTACTGTTTTCAGCAAAAAAAAAAAAAATCTAACATTCACTACAGTTGGTTGCTGTGCATCAAGGACATGCTTGCTGCAGGATGCGATCCTTAAAACTCCCATTTCATCATTTTGGCCATGATCAATACCCACCTGCAAGAAAATTCACAAAAGCAGGAACTAGATTTCCTAATTCTTTGCATGTTGAACCATGGTATAGAAAAACAGAATAGCTGACAGGCTGAAAGGGACCTCTGGAGATCATTTGGTCCATCCTCCCTTCTGAAGCAAGGTCAGATGGCTTGGAAGCATCTCCACTGATGGAGGCTCTACAGCCACTCTGGGCAACAGGGAGGTACTGATGATCTGCATATTGATATCTTCATTAACTTGTACACTGATTAAACAATCTTTGCTTTTACGCTGTTACTCCTTCTTTCCTATCACCTTTCTTCTTTTAAAGTCAGAATTTTATTCTTCATCTGTTCTGAGCAGCTTTGGAGTCGAAGCTCCATAGTCATTAACCAGCAGTAACTACAGATGTCTTCTGGTTTAAATACAACATCAAGCCCAGCAATTTCATGCCATAGTAAACAGCAGAAAAAAATTCCCATCTTGTAAATACTTACTACAATATACATGAAAACTCTAGAAAATTTCACATTCTGCATGTATCTCAGTGACCTGGACAAGCGGCAAACCAAATGCACAAAATCAGCAGAACAGCAATGCTACAGTTGGGAATATTCAAGAATAAAAAGCCTTGCACCAAAACAACAACAAAAAAAACCACGGCCAGACGCACGAGCATTTAGGGGCACTGATGACTACGGGACACACAGCAGATTGCCGGTGAGAGCACCCATATGGTTAAACCCAAAGCTGTAAATATAACAATATCCGCATTTTCTCACTGGTATCATCAGAGTGGAGCTCTCCTGCGGTTCTGCACTAAACAATGATTAGGAAAACCCTCTTTGGGGAACTTTATTTGCAGCTATCCAGAAGTTTGTGGGATTTTTACACTGCCACTAAGCGCCGTAAACAGCAAAATGAGTGGAGCCTGGCTGCAATCCAGCTTATCCATGACCACGTGAAACACAAAATGCTATTTACATGCTTGCTGGAAAATAAGCAATTTCATTTTCTTTTGTTCCAAAGATCCTTGCAGCAGGCCAGTAATTTCTTCAATTCTTTCAATGTGATTGAAAACACAACTCAAGGTATTTAAGAAACTAATCCAAAGGCTTCAGTAAAACCGGTATTTTTGAGGTTGCGCTCCTGGCAGACCGCTATCTATCAGCTTTAGAGTTACAGTGCCAAATAGAGGCAATCAGAGCTCCATGGGCTACACTGCAATGTGACAATTGCAAAGATTTCACTTCTAAAATACATTCATTTAGCTCCAACACATGCTGCTCTGTAACTAAACAGGAATTATGAGGAGATGAGTGGAAACGGTACAGAGCTAAACAGTTTGTCAACCTAAAAGGAGAGGCAGGTGATTGTAAAAGAGGAACATCTCCCATCTCCTTCTTGCTTCTTCTGTAAAATGTTACTGAACTACATGAGAGGAGGCTGCTTGTGAAATGTATTGTTTTAGCATGTTTTAATTTTAAGATTATATATAGCAAGCTATTATCTTCTTTCCAAGCCACTTCACTGCAGAACATAAAAGAAACTTTAGAAAAGCCAGAACAGTCGTGTCCTTCTGAACAGGTATCTCATGCCAGACACTTCCTGATGCATCCCGGCCCTCTTATTAAGAAGAAATCTCACCATGAACTGCTGCTCTGGAACCTCTTATAGATTTAATGAGAAACATAAGCAGGAAAGAGTAATAAAATACATCCTCCAGCCTGCAACTACACTGCTGAGAACCTCAGCAGTGGTTCTGTGGGGTTGCGGAAAAAAAAATTAACGTTGAGTCAGGACCAGGGCCTTTACTGCTTTCTAAAAATTAAAAATCAGATCTCAGCTGTAATGCCCTGCCCCATGACATAATTACATGTATACTAAAACTACTCAAGGCTTTATCCAGCTTGATCTCTTGAAAAAGAACCTCCAGAAGGACAGAGGCTGGACAACTTCTGAGCAACTTGTTCTGGTACTTGGCTGCCGTGTTGCTGAGAAAGGCTTTGCTTCTAGCCAGACTTTGACATGTCACTGTTCATTTTATGCAATCCCTTCAGAGAGGAAGGGAAAATGAATGCACAAGCTTTTCCTCCCCTCCTTTATGAGCCCAATCTAAGGTTTTGTTGACTAGGACCTCGAGGTCCAGGTTGCAGTTATTTGTCTGCATGCAGCTCTTACGGGTTTCAGAGGGGAACGTGCTTCATGCTCAAGAGCAGATTATAACGGGAAACGGCTCTGTTTGACATTAATACCACAATTACAGTCATGCACTGTAGCTAGTCGATTCTCTAAGCTGAATTACTTCATCTTATTTACTAATCATCTGAAATAGGATTGAGGATTTTAGGAAGATGACAAAGCAGAAAAATATAAGGATATCATTAACTTGGCCTCTATTTTCACATTATCTAGATAAAGCAGTTTGAAATTTGAGGAAAAAAATGGCAAGACATTCGATATAAAATTCAATTGCTTTTTTCTTAAGAAACAAAATATTAATTTTTCAGAGACAATTTTAAGGGTGATTATGCCTCCCTATCATAGACATATTACTGACAATTTTTTATGTGAAAGCTGGAACAACTACCATAGGAAGCACACACTGCAGACTCTGCACTAGATGATACCTGCAGCGCAGATAAAAATGTGTTCCTAAAAACCTAAGTACTTCTCAGCTCTGAAATAATCTCACTGAGACAACAGTACCCCAACAACCTTATAATAAGCAAGTAATAAAAACCTAATCTCAAGACAAAAACGGCAATTATTGTGTAGCCACAAGGCACTGAGCAGCAGAGATGGAGCGTGGATGTGCGGAAGGGCACATATTCCCTATAGGATATACTGAATATTCCCCCAAATTTCAACCTTTCAGCAGAATAGGCAGGACTGTCTTGCCTTGCATCTCACATGAGCAGCAGCAATATGTAGCTATTAAGAAACCAGTAAGAGGAATTGATACTGCCCCTGCTCAGATATCACCTGATGAAATCTCCTTCCTGATGTGCAGCTGGAAATCAGTAACGACATTCCAGGGGAAACGACTGCTTCCATAAGGGCACCCTTGCAGTGCCAGGGCAACTATTAGGGGATCCTGAGCTACCAGAGAGCTGGGAACAGCGCGTGTTCTATTTAAATTGTATTTGGAGGCTCTAATAGAGAGCTATACACGTTAAAGCTAAATTAGCAACATCACATACACTGACTTCACCAGGAGAGCCCCTGCCAGCACATCACCTTGCTGCCTGTGGTGCCTCTAGCACAAGTGGCTTCTCCCCACAAAATGTCATCTCTGTCCTTTGCTCCATGACACATCTCCAAAGTTTTGCCGTTGCATTGCTTCCAATTCTAACTGTGTCAGGCTCTCAGTCACTTTGAAAAAATACCAAGAAAATGAGTTAGAGAATGTCAATATAAATTTATGGAGGTGGCATTGCAATGTCAAATCAAGAATGTGGTATCAAGATGAAATACAACAGTGTCAGGATCAATGTACAAAGCTGACAGCACAAAGTCAAAATGGAGCAATGTCACTGCACATCTACAGAAACAACATTCATCTGTCAAAGCAAAATCATGCCATTACATATTAACGAAGAGCTTAGATAAATCCAAATGCAAAACTATTCCCTCAGAAGAGCAAAATCCCTCACAGCACAGCAAGGCACAAGGGTTTGGCAGAGGTAGGCAAGTAAACACTGTGACAGGGGGTTAGTACCACAAAAGCAGTTAACCTCAGAGCAGGCAAGTGCACCAACACCAGAAAGCTCCCCAGGAAGAGCAAAGCACCACTGGACAGCAGCACCATGGAACCATCCCTGGGGCAGCCCTCTGTTTGCAAAGGGCCAGTCTCACCCATCAACCCATTTTCAGCTCTTCACTTCCACGCAACCGAGTCCTGCAGCTTCACCTCTTGCCCCTTCATCCCCAACACTCCCCCAAGGCAATAGCATAATCACTCCCCACCAGCCTCTTAAACAGATCACCCCAAGGAAAAGGTCTGTAAAAAAGCCCTCGTAACCCAGCAGCAGACCTGCACTCATCCTATTTCTGGGGCAAGAGTTCTACTTGAAAAGGCATGCTTTGAAATCAAGACAGATAATTTTAAACTTGAAGTGTCAAAACACAGTTGTTTTCGAGAATTATGAGGTTATTTGATGATGTATGTGCAAATACAAAAGGGGAATTTTTAGAAATGTTTGAAAAGTCCCTCCCTGTAAGCAAGGCCAGTCACTGCTGCGAGGGGAGCAGATGGAAGAGGTGTCTATGCTGGTCACTGGGCTGGCCCTGCTCAGCGCTGTCCTCTGCAACGCGCAGCTATGAGCTGTGTCCTTAACACAGCCGTCAGCCCTACTCAGCACAGCCCTCAGTGCACCTGAAGCAAACACCACACATAACGTCTCCATTCCTGATGTGTAGAACAGAAATAACACTGCTTGCTTTTGGTTTTTCCATGTCAAGTCACTTCAGATAATGCCTGTCTTGGTACAAAACCTAGTATAAAGTTGAAAACCAACATCCCTTTGTTTGCCAATAACAACATTCCTGATTTCAGTAACTGCTCCCTGTTTATAGTCATGCCAAATTTGACCCGAAATGAAAATTAAGCAGTGCTCTCCGTGCCAGCAGCTGCCTCAATCAGTACACGATGCACACTAATCAAAGCTGGAAATTAAGTTCTCCATGCTAAAAGATTATGTAAAACAAAGTAGAAACCATTAACTGAATTCTTTGAAAGGTATGATTTTGTGTCTTTGTGTGCTTAGGTTTCCAGTGAATTAGAAAAGAAAATTAAAAAAATACAAATATGAAAAGTGCATTCTCTCCTTCTTGCCACGTCTTTTGTACCGAGAGGAAGCATGGATCACTGACAAACTGTAAACAATGTAATTACATTTAAATACAAGAGCTTTTTACACTCCTAAGGGGAAGAGGAAGTAAATAAAATCATTTCATGTACAAATGTCTAACCGATGTTTAGAATTCTTCAGGATACTCTGGTTTTGATGCCCTTGTTTTCGATGCCCAGAAAAAAATCTTCTATCGTGATTTATTTTCTTTTATATATGACTTTCCTAAAAGAACTCTACAGACAACTACCTATAAAATATTTAATACAAACCTAATTGCTGTCCTCTATTTCCTATTGGAAAAAAAATAAATAAAACATAACCAAAACCAAGAGAGTAAAAACCCGATCTGCTCCTTTTTCGTTGATAAAGCATCACTCCAGGCACTGGCTGTTAGTTTACATGAGACTCCTGGCTGAAACACTTAAGCATAGTGACATTTCAGGGAGACCACGAATGCAAAAGTTAAAGGTGGAAAGAAATAATTTTATGTGTTTTAACACTGCTATAGAACATAGTTAAGGCAATATACTGCTAGGCTGATGTAAAGGGAAATGCTAAAGAATAATTTACCATAACTAACAAGAGCACGTATATCACACCCTTGTACTAGGTTTTAGTGTCTTCTGTAAGTGTATTACTGTATTACGTGGATTCTGTAAGACACTACCTATCTGCTTCACCAAAGACAACAGAGAGCAAGCAGATATTGCCTTTTTTTTTTTTTTTTGATAGTAATACTTAGTTTTTCATCCATCTTTCTACCTGATTTCAGGCCCAACAGGAATCAGCAGGGGAGCTTGCTAAATGGAAATGACACTTGTACAAGCAACAAAAACCAAAACTGACGACATTAGCCTCTGTGTTAAAGAAACGTATGTGTACCAGAAAGATAGGGCAACAAAAACCCAAACCATTATGTCTCATAAACCATGCTCACGCTTGCTCTTTATTATAAAAGGCAGAGCAAAGCAACAAGCCATGAACTGCTCAGGACTGTGGCCAAAGGCTTGAAGAGCAGAGGTTTGTACCTAAGACACCAATGAGAAGGGCTAGGACAGAAGTGCAGATGGAGACCCACCTGCCCCCCCAAGATCTTCATCCCCTCACACCCCAGTCAGCTTCTCCAATAAATAATTTGCATGGCCACAACTACTACTCCAGGGTTATAACACAAACGTATATTATCCTGGCTTTCACAGATCGTAATGAAGTCCACATTGCTTTTTCCTTACAAACTCTATGTAAAAAAAACAAAGGGAAAATGAGCCAAAATCTAATCTAGCAAATAACAGATCAGAGCTACCAGGAGTTTGCAGGACTACCTGCCCCTAAAGCTAAAACCACACATATTTTAGCACTGCAACAGATGCTGATGAGTACACTCACATTATCTAAACCATTACTTAGCAAATAATTTGGCTGGAAAGATTTCTCTGTCTTTGTCAGTAGGTTCAAAGATGATGGTATTTCAGACTCATCAAGCAACTTGGATTTATGCAGAGCCTTTGCAGTCTGGCTTGGTATTACCTTGCTGAGAAGGCTACCCAACATTTCCAAATTGCACAATACTTGAAGATGTCTCAAGAGGATTAAGTCCAGTATGAAAGGGGAAAACTATTACCCAGAATTAAAAAGGTATCTCGAGTGAATTTCTGCTTCAACTTGAAGAAACAAGACCCACACAAGCTGCTATAGCTGCTTTTCATTCACACCAAGCAGCTCCTGGATACCCCAATTAGTACCAGGGAGTGCAGTGAGCAAGGTACTGTGTAAGCTCCCTGCCCCAAGCACTCACGGTTTCAGACGATGACAAGACAGAAAAAACAGATAGCAAGAAGAGGCAGCAGCGAGATGAACATCGTGTGCATAATAAGCAATTCCCCTAGTGCTTGCAGCTACTGCAAAGAATTATGATGAGCTGTTCTACACATGTAAAGAGCTAAGTAGTAAGGGGGAAAAAAAAAAAAAGAAAAAAGGGAAAAACTCTCCTTCAAATAGAGTGCTCATATGTGCTACAAAAATTGGACCTTTTAAGTTTCATCTAAAACTAAACATGAAAAATCTAAATTCCATGCAGACAGCTTAAGTTTAGTAAAGGTCTGATGAAAGGCAGAAAAATATTTAATTCAAACCTGTTACTTCTGAGCTTGTCACCAAGGTCCTTGGTACCCATCCAAAGATATACATGTCCACAGCAGCTCATATGAGCTTCTTTCACAGGGATTCTTGGATTTCTTTTGTTTCCGAGGTGTTCAATCTAAAATCCCAAAACTTGACAGAACTTAACTTCATTTTTCTTATGAATTCCAAAAAAGTTAGCGATGCCTACATCCTTTCTCATAACAGCAAATGTTTTTCAATTAGCTATTGAAAAATTACCATAGCTAGTTTAGTGGACTGATATCAATTTGCATCTGACAATATGGATTTGCAAAGTGAGTGCTCATGACAGTAAAGAAACTTCAAATTTAGAGAATTTAAAAGAAAAACCTGCATTTTGAAATAAAGTTTCTGCACCAGCAAGAATGGGCAGACAGTTGAATACTACTGTTTGTACCTGTACCCTGTTTAAATACAAAATGCATCTTCTATATCTTATGATACATTACTAAAAAAGGAAAAAAGTGACAAGCCACACACACATTTCTAGACCTTGAAAAATAAGAAATAAACGTATATTGAAATGATAGCTTCTAAAGCAAGCTATGATAATTTCATTTGAGAAACAGGGAGAAGTGTTGGGTTTCCTTTCCTGCACTGCAGATTAGCCAGATGGTTTAACTTTAGATAAGATGCAGATAGAGGATATCTCAATTTTCTAGTGTCCGTATAGTTAAAAGGCATATTTATCAAAGTTAAAGATAACTTTACTAACATGCTAACAGTAAGTTTAAGATTTATAGTAGCATGAACAGTAATTGTTCATACTTTACTTCCAATTAATAGAAGTTAAATTGTCTCTTTCAACATGTGCCTTCCCAATTTCACAGCATTTAGCAGAGTTTGAATGCAGATCTTCATATTTAGAATAGTCTTCCCCTTGAGGCAGCTCGGTTCTTAAAACAAGGCTGAACCTCTGGATTACTAGTGCTCACTGTGAAAATGCATTGGCAAGGAAGGAGAAGCTGGGCCCAGAAGGAGAACTTCAGCTTTGTTCAGAAACACCCAGTGAGAAGAATCACTTGGCCAACTCCGCACTCTGGTCCCTGCTCCTGCTGCATGTGGCAGCCAGCTTTCCAAGCAAGAGCTCCACGCTGCTGTCACTTTTGCTCTGGAGATCCTCACATCACCGCTGTCTGTGAGGAAGGAGATTAATTGCTCGCTCTTTGCACCCAGCTGCCACTTTCTGCCACATCCCACAATACGTGATCCCAAACAGAGACTGTGCCAGCCTGCGCAGGACGGAGACCTCTCTGCATCAAGCAGCATTTACTAAAACCCTAAGCAACAATATATTCCCCTGAATAATTAATACAGATGTAATAGATGACTGATAGGTGATGAAGCCTCCTTTTATAGTGCACCAAGGCATCAAAAACTTCATTATTGAGGTCTGTATCAGCATAAGCCATCTGTGAAAGAGCCCATACAGCAAAATACGTAACATTAACTAGCTACATAAAAAGTCCAACTTAAACTTCAGCAAAGATTTTTTTTCCTTCAAGTTTGAGACCAGAAAAAGAGTTTTACTAACAAGTTCTTATTAAAAACAAAATATCTGCACATTTTTGTACTTGCACCTGAAATGAGTCCTTCATTAAAGTGTTACAGCTTCTCCAGTCATTAATAACAAGCTGTGATCCTGTGCAATTGCCAGCCTGATAAGATGCTTTTCACACAAGAGGCAATGGAACATGAGAGGCCAAGCGCCCCTAGGATAACGTCCTAGGATTGGGGTTCAGCTGTCTGCAATATCTGCAATAGCTTTGACAGGTATCTCACATTCAGGGGAGTCTTGCTCTCACTTGGGCTGTAGCGTGAACAAGTGCACAGAGATGAAAAGTGCCAGTTGGTTATGATCATTTTAAACATGTTAACTCCTGTAAAGCAAACCAAAAAAGAACAAAAACAAAAAAGGGGCCTGTAGTTTGTTTCTCACACAAAGTGTCAGATACGCTGATGTTAAAATTACAGCCTACAGATATCAGAAAGTGTTTGCATGACTAGTGATTATATTATCCTGGGCAAAATAATAGCAGCTATAGACAAATACACAGTTCAAAATCTTTAAGACATTTAATAACACTGAATTAGCATCTCTTCAACCACATCACTCTATATTTAAATGCTTTCTTCAGAAAACAAAAGAAGTTTCTTAGAAACGTTTGAGCTACGTAAGGGATGGATTGTGCTCACCTTGTGCTGGACACGCGAGAAGGAAAGGCTCCAAGCTGCTGGCAGCGTCATTTATCTTACAGGGCTTGAGAGGCTCAACCACAGGTTGCTGGATGCTGGTTATCACAGCAGGGAAAGGCAAAGGCTGGGACCTCTAGCAGAAAAAATCAGCAGCATAAAGTAAAATATTTATTACTATTATTGATCACCTTCCCCATTTTTCTTTTTGTTCTTACTTAGTTAGAAATACAGTTGGCTAATTTTGGAAAGTGTTATATATCCTTTAGGGCTACTCTTTTAAAGCAAAGATGAGGTTTTCCTGCTGCCCTTTTTTTTTTTTTTTTTTTTAAGAAATAGAGAGCTTCCCATTAAGCAAATCACATCAATGGATGTGGATACCCTGGAGCTTCACATGTCTAGTCACTGAAATCTCTGTCTACCAGAAATGCTGACAAGCATTAATTTTAGTGTATGTATTTAACTAGAAAAAGCACTGCAAGGTAATGTCAATACACAACTAAGCCACCTTCCAACAGTGATCACTCAAAAAGTTCATAAAACCCATTAATAATCTTTTAATGTCTATGCAAAGTTTGCATAGTCTGAAAAAAAATGAATGAGAAAATTTGGTTTTTCAACCCCTCTGAAATCAATTAGGCTGCAAGGATATTACGCCAGTGCTCAACAATGTTAATATATTTACTCAGCATACAGATTATCTGCATGGTTTTTAGGTAGAAGTGATTATAAAGTTACATCCAAGTACCAGGAGGAATGTCCCTGCATGGCAGACACATCGTTTGGACATTTTGTGGCCTGCAAAGAAGGTACCTGACAAGGTCCAGCAGCAGAGGCACCATGAGGTCTGAGTAGAGTTTTAACCTGAAAGGAAGGCTGAGAGGCTGCGTGATTTACTACGGAGCAAACAGCAAGTCAGTTTGAGACTGGGACACAGAGGTTGTTATCCATGAATCCCAGTTTGGGACACCAGGCACAAGATCAGCAGCATTTCACAGCAACACCAAAACCAAGACCTTTATGAAGAACAGCTTTATACTGAATCAACACAGGAATTTCAGGCCAAATTTGAGAAAAATCAAACAGCTAGAATTCACTTCCCCGTTACAGTTTTGTCAGAGGGCTTCTCAACAGCTGTTTTAAAAGGGATCTTTTCCACGCATTCACGCAAGCCTATCAGGTCTTACATTTAAAAGCATTTCTCAGACTTTCCCAAGTTTTAACATGCTTTTAAAATAGTTTCCTACTTCGGCCTTCCTCGAGGCTCCCCGGAGCAGCAGCAGTGACGATGCGGATGAAGGCACAGGGCCTCCTCCAGCCTTGCTTCACCGCTCACCCTCAGCACGAGCGAACCGGGCCTGGGCCGGCCTGTCCCACTGCCAGCCCCGCGCCCGGGCCGGGACAAAACACGTCTTTGGCCTTCCCTGGGGCACAGGGATGGCTGCTCGTGCAGTGTTTCCTATGGAAGCATACAGGAGGCCGCCTCTGCCACCTCAGCCCGCACAACCTCTCAAGCTTCATAAAAAGAGGATTTTGATACTACATCAACCGCCATCTTGGTTAAAGCACTGGAAAACGGGCATACCCTGTCAAATGCACCCAATCAACACAGAGACTCTATCCTGTCCCTCCTCATACTCATCTGCCATGTCTGTATTTCATGAGAAATCCAGCACGGTGAACACGGCAGGCCCCAAATCCCAGGCATGACGGTAACCGTCACCATGAGCCCTAACTGCGGTGCCCACAATATTACACTCGCGGTTCAGAACTCGTATTAGCTTCTTGCAAGGCCTTTATTAACGCAGTGCGACTCCAGCACGAGAACTGCCACATTAATTTGCACCTTCTTGCGCTGACAGCCCTCAGCAGCCTGTGCCAAGCAACACAATAGGCACAGATTAATGTATTTTACACCCTGCCACGTTTTTCTGCCTAGGAAACAATCTGAAAACCTGCCACGGAAGACATCCTGAGGTCTTAGTTTTGATTCACACCTTAGTCTAAGGTATTTCAAGCAAGTACAACAGAATTTTGTTCAAGAAATGTTTTTAAAATGGAGAAAAAGTTCACTTATAGGTCTAATTTCTGGTATCCTAGCTACTAAAAGGTAAAATAATAATTTTAGAAGCACCTAGAAATGGTAAATAAGTCTACAATCACACTTGGTAAACTTTGCTTATGGGTATAGTGTGTAAGTACATACGTAGAGTTGCTCATCCAGGTCAGAGCTCCTGCCCATCACATCAGCTCATCACACCCTTCC
The DNA here is from genome assembly GCA_032275445.1 of Crypturellus soui. Taxonomy (NCBI): domain Eukaryota; kingdom Metazoa; phylum Chordata; class Aves; order Tinamiformes; family Tinamidae; genus Crypturellus; species Crypturellus soui. The sequence continues at coordinate 1,732,685 of JAUBNY010000836.1, forward strand.
CTTGTCACCAGCTCTCCAAGTTCCACACAGCAATATTAAACAGCTGAAAAGATGCAAATATATATGCATTTGCTGAAGAGCAATTCTCCTTATTGTATTAAAACAGTTGGAACAAAAGAATACAACCTGGATTAATGCAGCTCTAGGGCTAACACATAGATCAGCTTGAGCCTAACTTGGAGACCTTAGGATGTTCTCAAAGCAAGTTTGTAGCAACACGTGAAAGCCAGAGCCCTTTGAGAAAAGAGACACCTCTTTTCTTCCATGGCCTTTGCTTTTGCCTCATCATTTTTTCCTCTAAGCAAAGAAATGAGATACACAAGAGCACGAAAAGGAGAGAATGCTTTTCAAAAAAGAAAATAGTTCAAGCCCATTATTAAATGGAGGTCACAGCCTCCCAACTGAATGACTTGCGTAGGCAGATAAATTTTATTTCTCCCTTTCCCATGGATGACCACACTGATCAAACAGGAGCCAATTAGCTCCAGAACGCCTGTGCAGGGCAACCATCCGACCTGCCCTTAGAATAAGCTTAGACAGAGTAAGAGCAACTCCTCCTTGCAAAACTCACCCTAACTGCTTTCAATCTGGAATACTTTGCTCTTGCAGGTAGGAAGATTTGGACAGAGAACAGGCTTTGCTGCACTATTATTTCTGAAATTTCCTCAAATAGAAAATTTGATGCACTTGTTCTATGAGATATGGTAAAGATGCTCTTCAGACATTTTCCTTGAGAAACAAAAGTGAATAAAAGCACTGAGAAAATAAATTAAATCATACTCCTTAAGCTGGGAAGGGCAGCAGAGGGGAGAGAACAGGGACAACTAAATCCAATACACAAGCACTTTATCTGATCCTGTCCCATCAGAGAAAATTAGATTACTGCTGCACAATTTGTTCTCTGAAAATTGCTTTCATTCTTAGCTTCTGCACAACTTTTATTACAAGAGTTTTTAGGGGTGCAGTGCCACAAAACAGCTAGGGCTCTTCATGTTTCTATCTCATTCAGAGCAGGAAGAATAGAGCTTTTAATGCTTCTCATTCAGTTATAGCAGAAAAATTTAGAAACCAGCCTGAAAGGTAGAGAACATGCTGTGTTGACCTGCAGATGTCCTGGGACTACCCATCAAGCAAGGAAGCTGGTTCCTTACCACAAAAGGGTTCTTCTCTGGGGCAGGTTACCAAGACATGGGCATGAAACCTTCCTACTGAAAAGCAGGATGATACATTATTCTGCCCAATCATCATTGAGCTGCCAAATTGCAAGAAACAAAGCGCAAATAATTGCCTGTGCAATCCTACCTTCAAAGACGAGGGTGTATTAAGACATATCTCGCAGGTTAGATACATCAGCACAACATTATTGAAAAGCTATAGACACAGAAATAAAGCACTTCGTATTGTAAAGTGTGATCCTGCAGAAAGCTACTGCTTAGAAAGGGACTTTCCTATAAATCCACCTGTCAAAATTCAGAACCAAAGCTATTTTTTTTCAGGAATAGTTCTATACTAAGACAGCAATAACTCTCTTCCAGTATAAAGATATTTTCTGTAATACTCTGCGCATGGAAGATGTCCTTGAATCAAAGAGGAAAAAGATCAGATACAATGTTTGAAGCTCACTTAGTGTGCTGGCTAACGTGAATCACGGAAGTCATCTCGAAAAGGAAAATGCATCATCCATGCCAAAGCCAACAGCAGTGTACCATGCAGAGCATTACAGAGCACGTCAAAGCTGCCCAATAACCCCTACGTAGCCCGGCTTGGACTTGAATCACCAAGGACAAAGTCGTTAAACAAAAACAAAACAAAAAAGGAGATATTGCCATTCTGAAAAGAGAGTCTTGTAACCCAATTTCTAATGCAAGAATCATAGAGCAGTGAAGTACATTCATCTAAGTAGCTCTGAAGTGCTGCAGACCTCTGGTAGGACCATAGGCATCGTTTAATTGGCCTGCAACTTGACAGCTTAGTACTAACTAGCAAACGTGTATGTTGCAGAATGCTGCAAGGATCGGGACATGGATTCTGTGTGAACAACCAAGGCCTTGGATTTTAGGCCCTTAGCA
>JAUBNY010000836.1:1736638-1747954 GCA_032275445.1 Crypturellus soui
GTGAAATGTTCACAAAGGCCTAAAGAAACACTTTGCTCCTAACATTCCTACAATAAAAACTCCTAACCCCAAACCATTTGCAGTGAATAACCTAACTGAATAACCTGAGATGCACTGGCAGCAGAGCTGCAGTAGGGGACAGAAAAGCAGGTATTTTGACATTTACAGATGCACATGCATTAATGCCTCAGAGGGACAGACCCTACAGGATGCAACTATCACTGCCCTACAGACTCAAGGTAACAACATCTCCAAGCTAAAATCCATATTACAGTTTGTTTGGCTAAGCCTAAGGAAGATACAGGTTTATGCTGCTCACATAAGCACTCTGAAACATCAAGTTCTCCTCTCAGAATGAAGATCCTAACATCAAAGAAAGAAAAAAAAAAAACAAACTCCCTGGAATAAAATCAACACATGTTAAGAATCAGTTGGAGAGCATGATTGGATGGGAGTGAGAATTTATACACAGACAGAATGGCATGAACAGAAAGGAGCTGAGCACTTGCAAAACTCCAGCTTTATTGCTGTTTGGTGCGTTCACGTTTAAGTCTTATGCGATTTCCATCGCTGGCCAATAAGGAGGAAAATGTGGAAAGAGTCATTTAAATGGCATATAACTGTGTCAAATACCTTCCCCAGGGGGGTCTCACCCTGTAATAACTATTAATTTATCCTTTGTGATTACCTATCCCTATAGCGAGAATAAGCTTACTCCAACATTTGTCACCTTGAAGGGCTAAAGTTTGAACGTGGCCTTAGTGAATTACAGAAATTGAAAATAACATAACGTAGTAAGGAGTTAAATGGAGACAACTGGAGGGAAAAAAGCACAAAGGGTTTATTTCTTGCAAAAATGGCAAACTATAACAGAAAATTGAACAATATATTGAATGTCTTCAGATGAGGTATCTTCCTAGTGGACAGAGATCTCAGATATGCTGAAGCTGCTTGGCATGACCTGAGAGCAGGTCCTATCAGCTGTGACAAGAGACCACCCCTCGCGAACATCACACACACTTCTTCAGCATGGTACAACACCTAGAAGTGCATAACAAATAACTCAGAAAATGGCTTCTTTCCAAGAAAGTAACTTAAAAAATAGTATTTGTTCAAAAGTGCATTACTAGTAACAAAATTACTAAGATTTGACTATTATTTTCTGTTAGTTCTTGTTCAAAGCACACAAGAAAAGACACTATCTTTTTAAATACCATTTTACCTTTAAAAAAAAAAAGTCTTCTGGGGGGCTCTCCTTTCTAGCAAAGTAACTTATATTAAAGCCAACAGAAAGGTTTCAGAGGTGAAATCACATTAAAGGTAATAGTGTGACAAATCTTTTACACAGAAGGTAATTTGAGCTAAGCATGGGTAGCTATTGAGAAGAAATGGTGTAATAAATCTGTTTTTTTCTTCCGTGATGAATGGCTTTCTACTTTTTCCCATTTTGAATAGTGAATATGGTGATTTACTATTCAAAAATCAAATAAATACATAAGTACTGCAGTGACTTAAAAAAAAGTCTAGGATTATTTGGGAATAGAGTTAATGCACAAGCAAGCTTAAGGGAAACCAAATCTTTTGTTAAATACAATCATCTCATGAAGTGAAGTAAACACAGAGAACTAAAAAATATTTCTTTATTAAGCAAAACGCTTTCATCTAAAATACCATGAGCCAAATACTAACTCCATTCAAGTAGCTGGGCTTTGATTTCAGTCACATCAGATTTAGTCTCTGAGATGGAAACTATCTGTCATGTCTGAGGTGGAGGAAAAGCCTCCTGCTTCAAACACCCCTTTCAGACCTCAGGGATGTAACCTGGTACAGAAAAATGGTCAGGGACAAGAACAAAGTTATCATGTAAAGTCAGTCTTCCCTTTCCCCAATTAATAATAGCTGGAAACATCCCACCCGCACCAAGTAGATCCCTGTGCATATTTGGCAGTTGCAGACTCTAAGTTATTTTAGGTTTTTTCCCCCTCTTAACATTACTTGTCTCTCCTCGTTATTTCAAGCCTAAAATAATGCTGGAAATCCTTTTGAATGAGCATTCTTCACTGCCCGCAAAGCATGATACACTTAAAAACAGCTGCAATAGCATTTCCTAAGCGTGAAGAAACAGATAGAGATGAAATATACTGCCTGATCTCAGAGGCAGGCTAGGTAAGCAAAGTACCATCTGATTTAATTAACAGCTACTCAAACATGGGTATTGATGGAGAAGATTTACTCTAGGTCTGTGTCTTGTGGTTTGGAGGCTGACACGGAGCCCGCACTGACAGCACTCTGCTTTCAGCTGCCACTTAGACTATCAGTGACACCGAGGGGATGCCCAGCCAGAAGACTTGACTTAGATCTGAGGCCACAGGTGTTTTAGATAATCACGTCTTTTTTTTTTTTAAACTTACATCAAAAGTTACCATTACTCTGACATTTCAAAAATAGATACTACACAAAACCAATACGTCAAGATGAAAATAAGCCAAGAGTGTATATACGATTCAGCGTTTGCTAGATTGTAAGCTAAATGTGACTGCAACCACTATTCCCATGGACCAGCAGGAACCACGCATTGCCATCGCCTCTGTCCTAGCAGCTGCTCCCAAGCTGCACACCCTGGCGCAGGAAAATGCTCAGGGACAAGCACAGCCCAGCGATCTGACCCCAGCAAGCAGTGCCCAGAACTTCTCCATAATGCACATAAGCTGGACACAGAACAGCTGTATAAGGCCCATTTCTCTTTCAATCAGACAGAACTCCAGCTGTACTGCTTGGATTGCCATCCCTGACCCCATCACTTATTGGCTGTGTTGACAGAGAAATTGGGTGAATTTGACCTAGCCCTACAACTTTGGGTACAAATCCCTTAGGAACAGTGTAAGTAGATCTAATCCTGAGCAAGTTTTGATCATAAAATGCAATTTGTGTCATTAATGAGAAGTAATGTACAACAAATACTAGCAATGGTGGTCTAAAAGAAATAGATCTATTTAAATGATAAGTAATCCATTAATTTAAAAATAGAATGCAAAAATAAGAGGAATAAATCCAAAGTATGTCTTTCACAGAGAGCTTTTATAGACTCTTCTCAGTGGTGCAACAGGATGAAAGACAACGGGCACAGGCTGAAACCCAGGCAGTTCCATGAGAACACGAGCAAAACCTCTCTATGGGGAGGGCAGCTGGGCACTGTAGCAGGTTACCCAGAGAGGCTGTGGTGTCGCCATCCTGGGAGTCACTCCAAAGCCACCTGGACACAGTCCTGGTCAACACACTTTAGGTCTAGATGATGCCCGCAAATCTCTTCCACTCTCAGCCATTCTACAATTCTAGATTCAGAGACCACAATATTCCTAGGCATTTTCCAAGTATTCACACATGCCAGCAGGAACATGGATAGACACATAGAATACAACTTCTGTGACTTTAAAAAACAAACAAAAATGTTCCTACCATGTATTAAGTGCACAAAATGCATTACTTAAGGGTACATAAAGAAGAGCTAAGAAAATAGCTCACTCTAAATGGAGAATGGTCTCAGAGGCTTTACTGTTACTAAAACCAAAACAACAACAAACCCCACACTTCCTTAGGCCAACTACATCCATCTAAATCCTGTTTACAGCATAGACATTTGACAGCACCATTAAAGTTCTTCTAAATTATTTCTATAGTGTAGCAGTACTTTGGACTTTTTTTTGCCTTCCTGCCTCCCTTCTCCACACTAAAAACATCCTTTCAATATTATTTTTAAGCAATTTCTCACATATGATAAAATGACAAGTCTATAAATCATTGGTCATTGAAATGAGGGCAATGAAGTACTGTAAAGAATATATAGAGATCAGAGCTGAATTTACACTCAATACCACATCCCTCTTCAGTCATTTAGATCACTTAAATTCAGCAGTAACTTAACTTTTCCTAATTAATGCTTCTCATATACCTAGAGCTCTGGTAATCTTTCCAAGTACCACACACTAAAATTCAAGAGAATTATACATTTTTGGACATAGGACATGAGAATTTATAGTACTGGCAGAAATTTCCTTAATTAGACACTGTAATGGGGCTATGTACCTTCTTTCCAAAATTAGGGTCCTTGTACAGCTTTACATTATCAGCCATCTAAACGACACCAGCTTAGATCTCGTTGAAAGGTTTAGTATCAAGGCAGACCAAACACCACACACGCTAGGCTCATGCCATACACTGGCACGATTTACCCTCATACTGTTTTTACTGTCCAGGCCAGACCACTCTCTGGTCTTATGTCCTCTGCTACCTGTTTTGAAAGCTGATGCAATTAACCAGGAGACACTATGGACTTCAAACCTGAAATTCAAGGCAAAGTCCAGCTGCATCCACTAACTCAGGACTGTTACACAATTGGTTTTGTGTAGCAAAATTACCACTCACAACTTAAAATGCCCAAGAGCTAGAAACTCAAGTCCAAGCAGCTCTACTCACTCTTACTACAATCATTTCTGAGCCAAACCTTCTAACAGTTGCCATGTAAAACCTGCTGAAGACCTGACTGTAAATCAATGGCTGTAAATTCCCTTTACCAAAGGAGTCCCTTTGGCAATTACAAAATGATTATTGCTAACTTTGCACTGGTTTTGTGCTCATTACTTGAGCAGGATTTCTAGAAAGTCCTTTATTAGAAACTTTATTTCTTTCCCAATAAGGGAATTGCTAGGAAAATACCTCTGTTCCTTGAAATTAGAGCAGTTTGATATACTAACTGAAACTGAGGGGAAATGCATCTTGCATCAAATTGCAATAGGAGTTCAGTCCATTGATGATTTATTCTGCTTTCAAAAGTGCACAAAACATGGAAAAGCATTAAACAAGGAACTTTTTTTAACCTTAAGGATCTGGCCTTGATTCGGGATCCCAGACTCAAGTGAGCACCAATCTCCTAATACAAGGTGAGTGGCACATCCAAGCAGGCTGCTAGCCAGGCAACAGAAACCATCTTTGGGGCACACTGCCCTGTTGAAGGGCAGGAATCAGTCCCAAGCACAGTGACAGCCTTGAAGTGATTGCTATCGAGAACTGAACAGAATAGCTCAGGTAGGCTTAGAGATTCTTGTAGGAGCAAAATGTTCTGGTACTGCAGCTCACAGGTCCATTTTCCTTGCAAAGGAAAATGCCTCACACCAGATTTCCTATTTCCTGGGGAACAATATGTGTGAACAAGCATATTGATTTAAATTTAAATTTATAAATACAATATTTTTCTCTTCATTTTCAGCCTAACTTTGCATCTCAGTCTATTTCATCAGTATTTTTGAAGAGCAGTGGGGATCTTAAAATTCAGAGTTTTCTACAGATACAGTGTTCACCTGTGAAAGAACACTCTAACAATTTTCTCTGCCAAAAACATGAGAACAGTAGGGCTTAAGGAAAGACTTTTCATGTTTTATGAAACCCTCTCCTAAGAACACTAAATGTGACTGCACTCAAACGAACGAACAAAAAAACCTACAACTCCTCCAGTTTAATAAAATAACATACTGTAACAAACTTCAGATTTTCATTCACATTTATGGACAGAGGAAGCACAGCCCAAGTTGCGCCACAGGAGCAATGCTGATGATGCTGGAATTCAAATGTAGATGGGGTGGTTACAGCTATCAGCTTCGATTCAGCATACGGTCATACAGTGTAAGCACAATCTTAAATTTAAGCACATATTCATGCCAGATTCAATTTACTGAAAGTTAGTTGTGGCTAATATTAAGTATATTTTTGAAGTGTCAGAAATATTAAACATAGGAAACAAAGCACAGACCCACTCACCAAATGGAGAGAATAAAACTGATGAGAACTGCTGTGCAAACATGCAAAATTGAAGATGATCCCTACAAATGGGGCTTCAAAATGAATTAACCATACAGCATGAAACCTAGGACACACTACAGTCACTCGTGCATATCTTATTCTCAGCACTCCTGCAATGAAGAGATTTCTACTTTCAGTCACTATTAGTTAGATGCTGCCACATTTAGAGCATCCATAGGGAAGCAGATTTGTTCACCAAGCTCTTTTCTTTTTTTAATCCAAATTGAACTAAGGCAAAAAACATAGCATATTGCAAGGAAAAAGACAACAGCACTAAAAGAAATCATCCAGTCATCCAGACTATCAAGAAAGATAAGTTCTGCCTTATAATGGGAGCCTGATATTGTGCCTGGCAGGACTGGTCAGCAGACACACAGTAAAAGGGAGTCACTGGATATTCCTTTACCCTTATCCTTACACTTATCCTGTGTTACATTTGATGTCCCCAGTACTCAAGCTAACTCCTTCCATGCTAGCTGACTTCAGTGCACACAATACAGTAATTTCTTGCTGCAGCATAGACATAGTCTGTACTTATCTGTGATTTTTAGCTGTAATTCTGATTGAAGTACAGTTATAATAAACTCTATATTAAAATACACAAAAATTCCTGACTTTGACACACACTTTAAGCAGAACAAGGGAAATTGCACCCTGGGCAACATGGTTGAGATTCATTAAGAGTCAGAACACAGGTCAACTCCAAAATAAAATTTACTAGGACATGAACTGCAATTTACCATAGAAAAATAAACTAGAGTCCAATAATACAACTTCAGTATAACATAGAAGTTGAGAAAGATGAAAACAAGCTATTCTGTGTACTACAGAAACTATTTTCTTTACTTGCATGCACAGACTTTTTTTGCTTGAGCGAGCAATTAAGTGACTATCAAGTAAACAGTCTATCAAAATATTTTTCTAATTTTTAAGCTACAAAATTCACTGGATTTTCAGATTTTTGTAATTTTGCTGCTCCAAAGATGCATTAATAAGACGATGTTCTAATCAAAACAACTATGTTACATGAAGATAAAATTTAACGTTCTAAACATTCAAAAATAATCTAAGCTGTAACTAAAATTGTATTATCTTGATTTAATTAAGACATTATACACTCATTTTCCTTGGATGCTCACAATCATAATTACTGCATGCGTGGGTGAGCCCTTGAATTACTTTTATAGAATTTAGCATGTGCACTGATTTCCCCACAGGCAGCGGCACACTAATAAAAAAGCCACCTCCCGCCAGTGGTGAAGAAAAAGTGGAGACAGAAACTAGTTTACAAAGTGGAGATAGAAACTAGCTTACAAAAAAAAAAATTAAGAGAAACTGAACTAAACTTAATGATGAGACTTTTTTTCCAAGGTCCTTGGGATTATCACTGTCATAGACCATTACTTCTCTCGGCCAAAGTGCCTTGATTCTACTCTTTGCAAATTCTACAAGCTTTCTTTGGTCACTCCTTATGCTTAGGTGTCTTAAAAACGTATTTTTCTCCCCAGTCTCCAGAGTCCTACACATAAGCATTGAAGCAGAAGCAGCTGCACGCCAGTTGGTGCTGTTGGTACAACATGACATATTGGTTCCTCTCCTCTCGTACAGAGTGTGTGACAGGATCCTGCGTGAACACATTATGCTGCTAAGTCTTCTGCTGAAACAGCTGCCAAAAGGAGTAGGTGATTGAACAGCCATTACTTGTATTATTACTATTTTAAATGAAAGCTCACTGTAACAAGCACTGAAAGAATAGAGAATAACAGTACTAAACCCTCAAGATTAAAGATATAGATAACAGATTACATGACTGAGCTATATATACACATACACATATAAAAATAAAGGTATGGAAGTGCGAGTGAAAGCCTCCCACTAAACACCAGACACTGATTCCTACTGCTTTCATGGGCACCAAAACAGCAGATACGTGACGGGCACCTGATGTGAGCTGCCTCTGGGAGGCTGCAAGGAAACTCAAGGCAAGTGCAAGGTCATCACTCCTTCCTGCATTGACTCTGGTTCACCAAACTAAGCTCCACATGGATAGGAAAGCACCATCTACAACCATCTACAGTAGAGGTTTTTTTTTTTGTTTTTTGTTTTTTTTTTTTTTGAAGACTAACAGGAATGTAGACTTCAACATCCAAAAAGACTCACAGAGACTCTCGGAGGCTTCAATGTCTGCAGGACACTTTTCCAGCTCCTGGAGTCTCCCCTCTAAATATCCTGCCTGCTTGTCAACAGGATCAGAAACTGCTGGGGTCAGATCAGCACCTCACTTAATCTTGGTTTTCTCCTGCTGGGAAACTGTCCTTGTACAATTCTACCGAAAAAAAATGTATTCATTAAAATCACTGTTCTCTCAGCAAACTAACTTTTGCATGCTAACTACACAATTGCCCTAAATTACGCATTCCACATGCGATCTGTTTGGTAATGCTTTATAGTGATATTTTCCAGAAAATAAAGCAGTTCTCTCACAATTTCTTTGTTGAAAACTCCCATTATTTCCCTTTGTTCATCTGCCTGTGTCAAAAGCTGAGGAAGATGGTACTCTGTCGGGAATCCCAGGCTTCCAAGCAGCAGCCTTTCCGAGCTGATTAGGATCAGGTTAGTGGTTTGACAAGGAAATAAGCCATGCTGAAAGCTCAGCGGGCACCTACTGTAACACACACTGTAGAGGAAGGCTGCAGTGACACGTAGGAACAGATCCCAACGGGGGGCCCTGTTTTCCTCTTCTGAGTTGTCTTCCTCCCTAAAACAACATCCCTCTGACAGAAACTGTGGTCCTTTTTAGCAGTGAAAAATGCCTCTGTAGGCCATTTATTAGAAACACAGCCAAGTGAGCAAGGCTGAAATTTAGAAGAACCTTCTGACCAAGCCTGTTGTGCTACAGAGTGATGGTGGGACTGGTATGGTGACAGTTTTGGCTTGCAATCCTTCACAAAAGTCTGAAGTAGCCAAAAAGGAGGGAAGAGACCACAGGGCTCTAGTTACCCATCTGAGAGGGGTGTTCCCCAAACAGTGAGGAACGGAGGACAAGGCAAGGAATTAGCTTTCCATCTTCTGTACTCTCTCTACACGTGTATCTACAAATCTATACCAATATATATAACTTTATAGCTTCTGTATGGGCACTGTGTGCACATGTGGAAATATATGTACACACGTACACATATATTTTATTCTAATTAGAATTCAAAAGTGTCCAGAAACATCAAAAGCAAAGCCAGAAAATTCTAAGTTTTTTGTAGAGCTATGGAAATTTCTTCAACATCAAGATTCTGGCCGAGTCTTTCTTCCCTTTATCTCTCTAATTAACCTAGCTGTATAAATAAACAAAATACAATTAAAAGAAAATATAAAATATACGATACAGAACAGCTGCATTAAAATCCAGCAAAGCAAGCAACCGCATCAGAAGAAACAGCAAATAGCGACTTTGCTTACACAGTATGTCACACAATCAATAAAAATAAAAGCAGATTTGGCAACAGAGACAGAAAGTCAACTCTCCATCACAGTTAGCAATGAAAAAAGATAAATAAAAATAAAAAAAATCTTCCTCTGAAGGGGGGTTTGCTTCGGTTTTGTCTTTTTATAAACACAATCTAGATAATCCTGTCAACTTTTTCAGGCACACAAGAGGCTGCTCCGAGGAGCGAGCGTGCCTGGCCATGCCCCACGGCATCGGTGCCGGGTTGTGCTTTCCAGGCACAGCATTAGCCACATGCAATACTAATGAGACAAGAGTCCAGAACTAGCCAGGAGTAGAAAACATACAACTTCTAGTCTCCAAGAAGGACAAGAAAAAACTGTATTTTAAAACCAAAGAATTATGACTCAAAATGTGCAATTCATATGTCACACAGACAAAATTGTGACAAAAAAGTGACTGTCATACTGCAGAGCAGCTTTTGGGGCCAGCTACAGTGAATGACCCTGCACAGGCTTTGTTTTCAGTAAATATGGATCGCAAGCCACCTAGGAAAGGATAAAACCTTGCCCTGCCAGGGAAGAAGGGCTGAAAAGCTTCACCTCTATATAAAACAAACTGAAGTCTCAAGCATCCTATGGAATATGGACTGTGTCAGTGTGTGTAGCTATCCTATCAGGCAGAAAAAAAATAGTATTTCTACTAACCTCCCTGTGGAATTTCTTTTTGTTTCTCAGATTAGTTTGTAATCCTCAGATTAAGCAGCAATATGAAAAACACAAATTAAAAAGTTCTGGGAATTCCATAAATTAGGCAGCACATCTGCTTGCTAAATCATGAATAAAGACTTAAATAGTATTTGAGCATGAAATTATTAATTTTACATATAACAGCAATAAAACCTCTCAGATACAGGAACCGGCACCTGTGAAACTCCAACAGATTCAACGTACTCATCTTCAGGGCCACAGAAATATTGCTGGGGTAATTAGCCTAAGAATGAGTTAGCACCTTCCATGAAAACCATGATTGTGGGAGGACAGTTATTTATGCACTACATTACAGCGTTGGGGGAGAATACATTTTTAGCCATGTTATTTCATAGCAACCCCAACATCCTCTCTCTGCACCTCTCAGACTTCTTCCTTCCTCGTTTCCATCCAGCCAAGTTGTTTTCACCCTTTAGAGAACATCACAGCCTCATGGAACAAGTTCTGAAGACCCAAGCAAGCCAGCAAGAGGGATTCCAAGTTAATAAGATAAGCAATAAACAGTCACGTGATTATAAAACAGAAAGAAACATTACTTGAATTTTCAGCTCTATTTCCGTTCCAGGAGTTATGATATTTTTCTCTACTATTCTATTACAAATAAATTTTTCGGGGCGGGGTGAGGTTTTGGATAAGACTCTCATTTAATAGACAGAATGAAAAAAGGGGTGGAAGAAGATGAGGTAGAGTGGAAAGGGTCTCTAGCCTTTGCCTCATTAGAAAACAGCACATACTTTTCCAGGGAAATAACCTTAACACTATTTCCTTATGATAGTTATTTCTCTGTCTTGAAGGAAATATCATGTTCTCTTCAAAAAAATACTGCTGATTTTGAGAAAATGATCTGTAAGTGCACTTTTCAGACCTGCTTCTGCTTGAATCCTGATTTGTGAAGTTTCCTTGCTTCAGAACCATTCATTATTACAGATATAGCCAAGGGATTTACTGATTTAACATGATTATCTATCCACTGAATCGGCTAAAAGAGGATTAATATTGCCAACAAGAGCTGGGAGAACAGGCAAGAGTTTGACCTGTGCCTGCAGTATTTGAAAAGAAATGGAGGAAGCTGTATCATTAATCCAAATGCTCACTGTTAGTCTTCACTTCTGTCCAAAAATAGGGTCCTGCACTCTACTGTCCTTAGGGTTTCAATTCCAGGTTCATCACAGACACCCAGAATGTTAATATGCATTGATAATATAAACAGAAAAAGACAGGTCTTCAACTGATGCTGATAGTCATCTATGGGGG
>JAUBNY010000836.1:1833411-1844123 GCA_032275445.1 Crypturellus soui
CAGGTGCTGCTTTAACTCACACGGGTGAAACAATCCAGTCTGAAAATACCAGAGAACTTTAAAAAGTATGGAATAGAAACACATCCTTCAACCCAAACATTATCCCCCCACAGTGCAGGTGGGTGCAGTCCTGCAAGCGGACACTAACTCCTGACACAGCATTTCTCCACAGAGGCTCCCACACAGGGCCGCCTCATGCCTCCACCTGCAGAGAGGAATTCAGGCCAGACAGCAGCACTTGAGCACTGCTCAAGCCCCAGGGTGCCATGGAAGAGCAGGGCCGGTGTCACAACATCCCCCGGCCATGGACCCTGCACAGCTTCATGAATCCTTCCTGCCAGCCTCTCCTCCAGGACAGCTTTTGTGAGGAATTCGGGGGCTCAAATTTGGCAGGGTGGAAGAGTTGGAGGGCAAACACCAATACGCCTTTCTTTTGGCCTTTTACAAGAGCCACAGACCTGACCAAAACAAGGAGGCCTTATATATATGTATATATATATTCCCCCCACATCCAAAAGAGCAGTCCTAACTGAACTTAGCTCCTACTGAGCTGTGCATCTCAGTAACAAAAATTAAGAGGTGCCCTGATGAAGCACAAGTCCTGTGACTCAGGATAGCCAAAACCACAGGATTAGTAGTAAAGCTGTTGGGACAGCTTCAAATCCAGGCCTGAGCCTTAGCAAAGCTCCTCATAGCAAATTTAATCGTGGAGCACATGGGGCTCAACTTGTATCATACAGGGAAGCACAGCTAATTTACACACTAAGTTAATACTTCTCTCTAGCAGATTTGCTGTTGGCCTTCGAAGTCCTGAAATGAAGTGCTGAGCAGGACACTTCCTCCTCCGGTTCTGTGCAAGCCTCATGAGCCCCTGCAGTCCCAGATTCTCCCTTCAAATTCTCCCCAAAGCTTCTCTACCTCACCGGCCTAAGAAAAGACCTGGTATCCACAGTTCAAGGCATCTTAAGCAAGCTCAGTAAAGCCCAGCAGAGCGCTTTGAGAAAAGACTGGGGAACACAAATGGAGAAAGGATCTCAGTCTTGTAGGTTTATCAAAGAAATGACAACACAGCTTGATGAAAGCGCACAGGTAACAAATTTGATAACGAAGTCCAGGCAGAGATGCAAACATTCAAACACAGAGTAGAAGCAAAATAAATTATGTCTAAAAACAAAGAGCAAGTTTAACAGTGAGAAAAAGTAACTTTTAGACTGACTTCCTAGTATTACCTTTTTTTTTTTTTTTTAACCAGCAATAGAGTACTTCATAAAAGCCTTCTTTGCATTCAGATTCCAGTTAATTCGGGGATATCCTCTGCCTCACCTTTTCGGAAAGGCCGGATAGTCTTTGCAATGGTGCCTTCTAACCTTAGAAAGCATGGAAAAAGTGAAATGACAAGTTAACCAGTTCTGTAGTGGGGAGACTTGCAAATATGCTAGAGGGCTGGTAGATTTTATCTGTTTTTAAAGAAACAGATTGTCACAAATTGTATTTGCCAAAGCTTTAAGCCTTTGCTTAGAAACAGCCCATTTATAATACCAAGTGTGATGTCCCACCATGACTATATAAATGGCCTGACCATAGTGGTTTTCCTTCTAAATATACAAGCCAGCCTGTTTTTCTCTCTACCTAGTTGAGATCCACATGCCATAAAATGCATTAGGTTTGGTTATTGCTACACTTATTTCCAAACACAAAATTCTTCCCACTATAACACCATAACCCTGAGTTATAAGTGATTATCTTCTCTCCCAAGAGCAATCACCAATGCTGTTACTGCATCCCACAGTTTCTCATGAGAAACAGAAGCTGCTGACTTTGCACAGAGCAAACACTAACTCACACACCTTAGCACTATGTCAGCCAGGTAAGTTATGCTGTTTTTAAAAAGCAATCATAAAAAAATGGATAGAGATTCCAGACTCATTGCATTTGCTCCAAAGCCTTAAGGGCCAGACAGTTGCACTTTATTCCACTAAGGAAGGTGAGACTCTGCTCTCGCCAAGAGCAAATTGTCCCCTCCTGCTGCATTCAGCAATCCCATTGATGATAATTCTTACCATTACTATTACAAAACCTAAACATCCAAGCCACCTTCAGCAACTTTCACTCCATGCAAGGAAAACATCCCAAGAGATTCAGTTCATGGACCTCATTCCACCAAACAAGCAGCCAATAAAGAATTACCCAGTCCACTGCCTTCTAGACACCCATTTTTGACTGCTCTTCAGTGCAGCTTTGGGGTTACAGGATGAGGGAATATAAACTTAGCTTTTTGAAGGAGCCCGGAGTGTAGCCTTAAGAATCACGGAGACACCACAGGGACAGGCAAAGGGCCATAGTCCCCCATCATGGCAGGGCCTGGGCCCACAGCTGGAAGCTGGAATGAGCTGGCAAACATCTTGCTCCAGCTTCTGCTGTGCCATCTGGCTTCCAGTTAGGCAACTGACATTAAACATCTTTTCTCCATATTACCATCTGGCAGCTGCTTGTACAACAGAGGAACACACAGAATTTGGCTAACAGTTATCCTAAGAATCACATCAAGGATACTTGCATCCATGAGAGTCTGATACCAAAAGAGCTTCGAAGTATCTTTGTGTGACAGCACCACATACACAATATTATGGAACGGGAAATTATATTCTAGATTGTGAGGTTCAAAGTACAACCTGAGAACATGCTATATACAAGAAACAGATTAACTGCAATGGGAAGCCATAACACCTGATATTTTACATTCATTAATTTTACAAAGCTCCTGTACAAGTCCCTAAAATGTGACAATAAAACACTCACATCCCTGAGAAATTTGTATGCAACATGGTCATTCTTGAACAACATCAAGATTTTTGCCATCCTACAGAAATACATCCACTCAAGAACAGTTCCCATCCTCCTCTTGCAGTAATGGTACATACCAAAGGTAGTTTCAATTAAAAAAAATAAAAAGAATTTGTTATTAAAAAGCACAGTAAATCATAGAATCATAAACATTAGGATTGGAAAAGACATAAATGAAAGATGTTTTTAAAATGCAGCAATGGTATAAAGTACAACTAAGGTAATATCTGCACTGTCCGATCTTCAAATCTGACAAGAACCTAGGGTCCATTTTAACTTTGCTGGGCTTTAAAAGTAATATAATAAGTCACTTTAAAAATGGAGTAGGATTTGGAATGAATGCAATTCCGTGACAGCTTAAATCAAACCAAATTTTTAACCCTGCTGTGCATTCCTGCCTCCTTCCTCACCCCTGTGCTGGAGCTCCTATCACCTCTGATAAGATGACACAGCTGAAAACTAATCCAGAAGGAAAGAAAGGTTTCTTGAACACTAGAAATAGCAGTGCCAAAATGCTAAAGGTTTGATACTCAAGGAGTTGAGCTCTAATATTAAACACAAAAGCATTTTGTTTCTACTTGACTTTGCAGAAGAGTTTTCAACATATATATTTCATTACATTTCCAGATATTTCTACAGCTTAGATCTAGGACACAGCAAGTAGCTGAAAATCCCATCTGAGTTGAAACATTGTATTGTATGGAAAAAAGTCAATTTTCACATGTATCAGCACATATTCTGGTTTTCATTGTTGTGGACAGGCAATTTGCTAAAAGCATAACTAGCACTGCCTGGAACACCAGTCATACCATTCAGCACATAACCCAAAAGCCCTTTTTCTTTGATGAATTTTTAAAATTTAGCCTGGCTTTGGTTTCCCATGCAAAGCTCTTCCACACAGGAGAACATAAGCTGCTGTTCCGCAAGCAGTAGGACTACAAGCAGAAGTCGGAAGTGATTTAACTCCATATTCCTCTACACACAATTAGGGAATGAACAGTCAGACACCATCAATAACTGACATAGGTGCAGTGGGACCACAGTTCAGTTATTAGAGGACACAGGACTGTTTTCCACTGCAAATAGTGGGATTATAACATACACAGCCTAGTACTCTATAATGTATAATAAAATAGTCTACCCATGCTGATGCTGCTGTTTGAGAACTGCAGCCTCCACATCCTCTGCTGTTGTTGCCTTGGAAAATTCCCAGGAGAACTGGACAGATGGCACATTTTGGCTCTCCGTGTACAGATCAGGAGTGTTTCTGCATCACAGACAAGAATAAATTGTGCTAAGAGAGAGGAGATTTGACATACAGTCATTTTAGAAGTGTAACTGACCCACGTTCTCCCTAAGCTTCAGTTTTATGAATACAAAGTTATTTTATGCAGCTTAAAGGAATTAAAGATCATCTGTTCCTTGTAATTAGGGACATTTCATATTTTCTTCTCCTCTTTGAAATTAAGTTTAATTAATAGGCTTTTCAAATTCAGGTAACTGCCTACAAAGCTGCACTACTAAAAGTTAAATAAGTGTTTTTTAAACAGTGTGACAGTTGTCAAAAGGAAACACATCTTAAAAAAACAGATGCACCAAAATAGTGTGCTGCCCTAAATTATGCTTAGCAATAGAGACAAGCTAAAAATAAAGGGGATAACAGAAAGCTAAGAAAAAATTATGGTTTCATAATACTCATCTCACCATGCTGGCCTGTAATTCACTAAGTGATACCCAGGTAACATCTTCTTGGAAGCCCAAGCCATACACCGAATGGGCAAAATTTTAGCTGGTTTCCTGCTCCCCTGCTTGACTTGTGCTTATTTTTAGAGGGAAGGTGCACACACAGAAATCTGGCATGACTACATTTTTCTGTCAAAAATAATTCAAAGAATATAAACAAATTTCTCCAACAACAAATATAAGCTATTCAAAAATATTGGGTCCTTCAACAAAACCTGTTTAACCTGTCTCCAAGACTGACAAGGAGCATCTGCTGAGTTACAGCCAAAAGCACCACTTCTTACCAGAATATTTAGCCAAGTCTTTGCCAAGAGCTCACAGCTAGTTGTACTGGTTGAGACTGAGGATGCAGTTTTTATTTCCTCTATACCATTTTGCTTGTTCTTAATGCTTGGCCCTTTGCTGATGTATAAGAAGTGAGAAATATATGAAATTACATATCCAGCCCTCAGACTCCGTTTGAACGTCTCAGCTGAGAGGGGCAATGTACACTGGTATTAACCAGAGCCTGAAGTCTTTACGATGTTTTTGTTTGTTTCCTAGCAGATGCAGAACTCCTGTCAACAATTCTGTAAGAACCCAAAATTTCATATAAAGGAGGATCATTTTAAGTCTTATACCCAATACTGGCAGTGAGCCTTGGTTGCAACTAACAAAGTAGGTAAAACATTACATGGTTTTTATTCTCACCTCTCTAATGAAAATCAAAGTACAATATTGACACAATATACTCATATGTCAAAGTTTTGTTTTGCAATATTTTCTGTTTAAATTTTGAAATGTCAAAGTCTGATTTTTAATGCTTTGCTTTTCCTTCCCTCTTTGGAAAGCCATAAGCACAGCCATAACTGAGTGCCAGACCATTAGTTGATGCTGGTATAGGCAGACATTGGCAAGGCAGAAATTGCACCTCACTTCATTCATGCACCCCTATGTTTGCCGAGTGCAGTGGCATCTGATTCTGATTTTAGCATTAGACCTGTGTTTCCTATTCCAACACAAGAAACAGGATTAACCAAGTTTTCATCATTCTTGAACTTGTCCTCACACCTATGGCATTGTCAGCAAGTTCACCTGCCAGGAAGGGGAGGATGTACCTGCTTCATGAATCTCTGATCATTTTGCTTTCTCTAGATTTCCACTTGGGAGAATGTAAAGCCCATTTCCATTCACTCTGAGTAGAGGTTTGATTCAAAGCCAGGTTGACTAAAAAAAAAATCAAGTCCATTAATTAACTTTTATTTCCTAACTGACCATCAACTAAACATGGGTCACTAAGCCACTCACACTGGCCAAGACCTCATTACAGGTTTATTATTTCTGTAGAGCAATCATTACCCTTTAGTACCAATCTAACACCACACAACCACCTCAAAAGATACATTTATTTACATAACCAAACTGGCATTTAATTCTGTTGCTCTAAGTGGCTTGTGAAGCCAGAATATTAAGCATAAACAGATTCCAAATAAACTTTTAAGATATTACTAGCCTAAAATTTGCATCATGGAAACTAAGCAAATATTTAATTGAAACAACATATGGAAACAGTCATAAAATGAGAAAAGTTAAAGAAACTCAGCATTTATCAGCTAGCATTTAGCTGCAATCAGTAAAAGTCACAAGCAGAAGATGTGATACGCATTACAGATTTAAAATAAACACTGAGTGGCAAGAAAGAAAATCATTTCTGAGGGGAATTAACCATATCCTAAGGACAGTCTCCAACTCCAGAAGGCTAAGAGGTTGATTCCCATTTTGGCAGGTGACTGGACTAGGTAATTTGTTCACTGCCTGGCCTGTAGGTAAGAGGCAACATGCAGGAGAAGAAATGAAGGAACCTACATCTGCAAAGACCTCCTGGGTCAAAAAATTTCAGCTGACTCTCCCCACCAAGCACTGCTTGCTCATAGCAGCACAAAGGGTAACGCACAAAGCAGACCTCCAGCCTGTTTCTTCCCTACAGCCCTTTCCCTTGTAGCTCCCACAGGCAGCAGTTGTCACCTCAGACCCTGTGCTCAGTCTTCAAACTACCACTGCACAAACTCCAGATCTCGCTGCGTAGCCCTCTGATTCAGTCCAAGATTTTTCTCCCCATAAATAGACTTTTTATTTACCTGTCAGAAAGATTTTCATGGAGAAAATTGGCCTGTTTTGCAAGCATAGGTACCTGCGATGCGATTGCCAGGTTTGCTCCAGGGATCCACAGGAGGGAACTTGCTATTGGCACTGCAGCTCCTCAGGGAGCAGAGAGCTGAGCAGGGCTGCTCGGAGCCACACGGGAAGGCAGGGCAGCTCCAGCCTCCAAAAAGCCAGCTCTGCCAGCACCCCTTTTCCCTTCCCAGGCCCCAGCTCCTTCCAAAGCCTCCTCTGGTCATGGAAAAGCCATGGGACAGCTCAGGAGGGTCCTCTCTGCATGACACAAGCCTGATCCTGTCTGTGACCCTCCCAGCAGAGCTTGCACATCAACCCCTGGTGTCTCAGCAGCAAAATTGCTGCTAGAAGACAGGAGCCTTTGCTGCATGCTCCCTGGCCAGGCTCAACCCCTTGCCAGACCCGTGCCTGCCCACTGATCACAGAGCCAGCAATTGCTCAAGTTGCAGCACAGCCAAGTCCCACATCACAGACATTCATCTCCTTTACTAGCAGGAGATTCCCCAGTGAGTAATTCCAAAAGAAATCACGTTCCCAGCCCATTTTCCCAACCCGAGGCTCTGTGTCTAACAAGCACCCACTGAACCCAGTGAGACACATTGACTACAGAATTAACAATTTAAAAATCACACTGCGTGTCACACTTGCAGACATCACATCATGCGAGTTATTGCTAAAGGCAAAAAAGCAACATGTTGGCCCAAACCTGCTGCCAGTGAAATGAAAAGAGGTTTTGCTACCTACTTAAGACAGAGCTGAACTGGATCTAATAACCTGAATGTGTAATGTGGGCTGTTCTCAGGCTCTCAGCACTAGCTAAATTACCAGCTTTTCGCAGCTACTTGTTATTTTCTCTTCCACAGCCACAAGACACATCGATTTGCACAAAATTTATAAAAATAGTAATAGCTACATGATGATATTGCCTAGCAAATCTGAGGCTAAGTAAGGTAAACTCAATGTCAACAATGTTTTCCTCATCTCCCTGTTTTAATAAGATTTGCCGTACTGCAGAAACACATGGCTAAGTCTGTTTTCTCCTAATCTGTGCACGAAGCTCCATATTATAAATATATTAAGACAATGCAGAGAACCTATTTCTCACATCTGTGTAATATCCCCAGGGTTGCTTTAATTTGTGAAAATGAAACCGCTCAAATTTTAGCTATTAAATCATACAAATACAATTTGTTTGAAATAGTGGCTCTGTATCATGAAAAAGCATAAACACCCAATCTCATCCTCTTCTTTTTCATATTGAAAATGTGCAGTAAGACCAGTGTAGATGTGATGGTCCTCAGTAACACACGTACCAATATTAGCATCAAGTAGCTGCTTGCTGATTGCCTAAATCTTAAACCTGAACAAGGACTGATGACCAAAAACTGATCAACTTTAGCCATACCAGTCTAATAAACAAGTTACCATGCCTCAAGATGCGAAAGTAGAAGTACTTTCAGCATATGAGAAATATTAGGACTGCCAAGCCCTATCAAGTCACTGACTGTTTCATCATGACACAGAACACAGTATCTTATTTATCTTTTCATAAACATTACTATTAACAAGAAAAACCTTAATTATTAAGAAAATGACAATAGAAATGGTTTCCCCCGTCAGGGCATGACAGCAACACCTATAAGCACAATCCCAAACCTTATATCAGGGAGGTGGATCAATCTGGACAGCACTCAAAGCTCAAAACCAGCTCTGGATCCAGGTTTTAGAGAAGGAATCTATGGAGAGTGCAAAAATCACAAAGCCCAAGCATTTTTCTTGCTCATTTACGTAAGCCCAGAGCTCAGCTCTGCCCCAAGCACCACGTGCTGTGCCCCCCAAGAAGGCACCCAGGAACAGAGACTAAGCAGAGCTCGCACCAGGTTAGTCTCCTTGCCACATCCAAGCTCATAGCCAGTTGTGAAGAGCCCACATCACATTAAGTAGTGACACAAGAGCATCTCCACACCCACAAAATGTCTAAAAGGGACCATTTTACCCAGTTTTCTGCTAAACTACTTGGCATCACCAGTGCTGGGAACTTGTATGAAGACAGCTGGATTTACCCACAAGGGTCCCTTGCCTTTTCTGTAGTTCTGCAGTAGTCTTGGTGAAAACAAAAGCCCTTAATAGAGATATTTATCATTTTTCTATAAACCATCCTCTCTACTCCATCGTTATCATGTAAAAATCTTCACTTGTGCACAGGGAATTCATACTCCCACTGTGTCAATTCCTCCAATTCATCATGATCTTGACTGTTCATCAGTGGGAAAATCCTAAATGTGTTAAAATAAATCCCACAGGCATGAAGAGCCCTTGGATCAGGCTCCCATGGAAACTCTTTCCTCCTGACAAAATGGAGCAAGTTTCATTGCACCAAGGCAACACATTAAAAGCAGAAATAAAAAGTTTCTGGGTGTTCTTTCTGCCTTTTCTCAGATATTGGCACATCAGCCCTCTTCCTGTAACAACATAAACACTATCCATAGACACGGCCAACAAATACTTGGAGAGAGGGAGCAGACAAGTGGAATTGTGCTCTTATATTGTAACAGTTAGGTTTCAACTCCATTGGGATTTGATAAATTAAAAAAAAAAAATCTTTACAGGGAAGTCTGTTCCCAAGGGACTTGTCCATGTGTTCTACCACCAAAGGAAAGATAGCAGAAAAGACAGAAAAGTCTCTTAAAATTTTTCTTTTCTCCAAAGCAGGCAAGAGGTGTCCACAATTTAACCCATGAGTTAAGTTGTGCTTTAGGCACACAGCATTCCCTCCTGCCCCAGCCACTTTCAGAGGTTCTCTATGCAGAGTCATCCCTGATTCAATAAGAAAAGCTTCCAAACTCTCCTGCAATGCAGGCCTTAAGCAATAGGTCATTTTGTGCTGCACAACTTAAGCTCCTCAGGAGATTTCCCCAGAGAACTCGTGTTTCCCAGGTTCTCCCCCAAGTAGCAACTTTGCAAATGGGCAAACTACGAGCAGGCTTTCTGCCGCAGAATGAAGAATCAATAGCTGTCTACTTGAACAGCCTCAGAAAGTGCCTAACTTTTAATTGAACGCTGGAGAAGAAATGGCAAAGTGCAAGCATGCAAGCCAGAATGAGGCCTACATGATTGTCTTTCTCTTGCACTCCCTTATGCAGAACAGAGACTAATTTAACACACGTGCAAGCTAGAAAATGATTCACCAAGATGTATCTTATGTCAGTCTGCAAAGAAATTGAGCAAGTCAGGAAGAACCAGCAAATAACTCACACTGCTGCCTTTTTATTAGTACCTCAGGATTATTTCCACTCAACTACAATAAAAGCAAAACAGACTTTGCACCCACTTTCCAGTAGGAGGCCCAAAGTTCAGGAGAATGATGAACAACAGCCCCAAGCTCCCAAAAGAGCATGCACCCGTGCACAAGAGTTTAAAACTTTTTGTTAGTTGTCTTGCACATTATGCAAATAAACTCTTCCTTGGAAAACTACCTCCCTGACACAAGTCACTTATAGAGGCAAACAGAACCAGATGATTTTTTGTCACAATTAAAAAGAAGAAGCTATTTATTAACACACTTACTCAAAACTCTGCTTGGACAACTCCATCACTACAGCTGAAGCAAACCCATTGCTGAACAGCTACTCACCTAAAGTGCCCCAAACCCCTAGGAATACAGCCAAGCTTTCTTCAAAAACACCCTACCCCTGCAGTACAACAAAAGGATTAAAGTATAAATAAAATATTGAATTATAAAGGAAAGAAAATAGTCTTCCAAAAGAAGACCCAACCTACCTCCTCTCCCTGCTTTCCAACCCCAAGGGACACAAACCAGATCTGCAGTGAACTCCGGGGCTTTAAGCTGTGTGGGTTGCACCTCCAAAGTGGAAACACCTGCTCAGGACAGACGGCAGCAGCACAGCTGATTCCTGAGGCAGCCGCCGCTGCCCCCAGCCCGGGCAACCAACCAGCTGCAGCCCATGCAC
>JAUBNY010000836.1:1865993-1879222 GCA_032275445.1 Crypturellus soui
GCGCGGGCGGCCGCGTGTGAGCGCGCGCGGGTGTGTGTGTGTGTGCGCGCGGGTGTGAGGCGGGGCGCGCGGGCGGCCGTGCGCGCGTGTGGCCGTGCGCGTGGCGAGTGCGGGTGTGCGCGGATCGGTTTCTCGGGGTTTGACCAGCTGTCCCAGGCTAACCCTGCTCTCCGAAGATGGAGGAAGTAAAACCGGGATTAGCCTCGGCCACGGAGCCGCCGCTGCCTTAGTTTCCACGGGCGGCCGCGGCGCCGCGGGGAGCGCGAGCGCGCACGCACCGCTAGGCACACGGCGCGGCGCCACTAATAAAAACACAAACAAAAGGGTGATGGAAGTGATTCACTGAGGTAAATCTGCGCCTGGCTTCTTCTTTATCATTGTTTTATTTATTTATTTTCCCGTCTGCCTTTGCCTCGCGGGTGTATGTGTGCGTCTGTGTGTGTGTGTGTGTGAGGGGGGTCTCCAAGTAAAGTGTGGCGGTTACGCAGCATCGCCCGCCCGCGCGGGTGGGTGCGAGGGAGACTTGTTGCTGGTAGCCCCATGAAATCCAATGAAATAGAGCGAAATAAAAATTAAAATGAAGGGAGCAGCGAGGCTGGCGGCGGGGCGAGCCCGGCGCCCGGTCCGTTAGTCAGCGCCGGCCCCAACTGCCATTTCCCTCCGCCCCGGCCGGGCGCCGCCGCCGCCACCTGCGGGCGGGCGGGGGGGCTGCGACGACGGCGACAACGACGGCGAGAAAAGACGCCCCCCTCCCCTTCCCCCCCCCTAAAAGCAAAATAAGAGGGGAAAAAAAAAAATCCAAGCCCGAGGCCGGACTTGAGTTACTTTGACAGGTCCTGCGCGGGGCGGGGAGAGGCAGGGATGGGATGAGGAGGCGCGCGGTGCCCAGGGCCAAGGAAGCGCTCCCGGGAAGTTGGCCTGTAGGTTTCCTGCCCGCCGTGTGAGTGTGCGCGTCGCGTTTCGGGGCTGTCCCCGCCACCGCCACCCGCTTTTCCTCATTTATTTATTTATTTTGCCCCTCTCCTCCTCCTCTGCTCCAGCTTCCTCGCCGATTCGTAAGGAACCGGTGGATCAAGTTTTTTCTCTCTCTCTCTCTGCCGCTTAATCGCATTGCTGTAGCACCGGCTGACCTGCCTCCCTCCCTTCCTCCCTCCCTCTCCTCTCTCTTTTTGTTCTTCATCTTCCTTGAAAGTATCTGCCATTCCCGAGCGACTTTCCCGGCCGGCCGGCTCATCCCGGGGCTGCCGGCTGCCCTTGCCGCATGCCCCACCTGTAAGTGCCGGGGGCTGCGCTCCCCCTCTCTCTCTATCCACATTTTTCCTCTCTCCTTCTTCTTCTTCCTTTTTTTTCTTTCCATTTTAACTTTCCGCATCTCGCTGTATCTGCAGCGCGAGCGAGAGAAAAAAAAAAAAAAGGCAGCAAAACCCCCAAACTCCTCCATTCGTTGTGGAAAACAGCTGGGATTTGCCATCACAGCCTAAAAAATGGTGACCAAACTTTTTCTTTATTTTTTTTCTTTCCTCCACGCTCCTCTCCTCCTCCCCACTCTAGGAAATAAAAATAATAAAAACGCCGCCGTGTTTTAATTTCGGTCATGGATGTTTCTGTGTTTCTTTCTTGCCTTCCTTTCCCTTCCTCCTCCCTTCCTCCCCTCTCTTCCTTCCACTCCATTGGCTGGGATGAGCTTTCCCTGTTGCTTCTGATGGTTCTTTCTTTCCCTCAGTGTGTGCCTGCCTACCTGGACTAGGGGGAAGAGAAGGTAATTTTGAAGGGCTTGAGGAAGCTGCTTGCCTGTTTTGAAAACTTTCTCTTTTTCTTTTCTTTTTATTTTTTATTTTTTGGAAGTTTCTTGGAAAAAAAAAAAGCTGTGTGAAAAATCAGTAATTGAGGAGAGTCTGATAGCAACCGAGCAGGTTGAAATTTAAGTGTTATGTGCTGAATGCCTTGGGAATTTGATCTGCTTTATACCAAAGATGAACACAGAGAAAAGTATTTATTTATTGGGGGAGAGCAGGCGGGAAGGGGGAGGAAAGCGGGTTAAGGGAGGGGGAGGGAAGTGGTTTTGGAGACAAGAAGTGAAGCTGCCTGTTTTCCAGTAAGTAATGGAGAAATTCCAGGAGCTAGGGCTAAATATACTTGGCGATCAATACAGAAATGGCTCATTGTGAATAATTTAGCTGCCTGGTGCAGTGAGAGTTTTGAAACTAAAGGCAAAAAAAAGAGGCCGTGGAGGGAGAGAGGAAATAAAATTCTCCTCTGGTCATGTCAGTTCCTTAACTTTTCCACTTAAAAGAACATAGTTATGATTATTGATCTTGCTTTCTCTCTTTTTTTTTTTTTCTTTTTTTTTCAATATATATCAAATGATAGCTAGGGGGTGTCATTCTATACAGTTACTTGGGTTTCTGGAAAGTAATAGCTTGTTCTGTGTCAGCAAAGTGTTTCCAGAAACTTTTAAGATTGCCTTGTGCCACAAAACGCGTGGTCTGGGAGCGTAGGAGCGCCCGCGAGCCCTGTGCTGGGGCTGACGAGGGAGGTTAGGGTGACCAGGTGTGGGTACAGGTGTGTGTCCGTGTGCGCCGGCGGCGGAGCGGGGTGGTGAGACAGGCGGGGAGCTGGAATAGGGCTGTTGAGGGAGGCTGGACGCTGGCAGGGGGGTTATTTTGCTCTGAGCAGGATGGAGTCTCCCTGTGAAAAGAGCAATTGTTAATAGTCTCCATCTCCTAAAGTCTGTTCTGGCTGTGAGAACTGATAATTGATAAAACACTACGATCCTGGCTCCAACAAAGCAAGCGGGAGCTCAGGGGAAAAAATAAAATAACTCAGGTAAAAATGTGAGTGGGGAGCCACAAGGGTGTACGCAGGCAAGGATGATCCCAGGGCAGCCTGTGCAGGAGGTGGATGAATTTCTGCGCTCAGGTAATTTGCAGGAGGAGTTGGGTGATTTGCAAACGAGCACATGCGGCAGCAGCACCCTTGGGTGCTTCCCTAGGCAGTGGTTGCAACAGCAGTAAAATAGGTGACTACTTAGGGCTTTAAGTAAGTTTAATCATTTAATGGTTGGTACTGACAGGCGTCGTTGAGGGTGTACTTTTCTGCCTTGCAGCACTGCACTTTGACTATGGAAGCAGAGGCTGCTGATGGATATATAACATGTAAGTAGTCATTTTATTTAATTATTCCGAATTACTTTCCCTTTTCCCACTATCCCTGCATAATGCAGCCTGAAACTTTAGCTTCCTGGTGTATGATCTTTGCTTTAAGATGGCACTGAATTAATCGCATTTGAACGTAAACTTTGTGCGTGACTGAAAATGAGTGTGTCTGGGCGCGAGGGTGCGAATGCATATATTCCAGTATTTGCTAAGGATGAATGAACTTTGCAAAAGACAGGGTTCATTTTCAGAAATTCAAAATGCAGCCAAAAGCTTTACATATTTTCACTGTGTTTCTCCCATTTTCTGCGTCAGGGAAAAAATCTTAGTTTGTTTAAGTGTATTGTTCAGCTGTCAGTTAAGTGAAAGCTTTGAGGGGGAAGGTCGGTACTGCAAAACACCCCTTCCCTTGCCCAGTCCTGATTCTCCGTGCTTGCAAATGGGAGAGTAAATACTAACTTCTGCTGATAACAGCAGCTGGGGCAGGGTTTTCAAAAGTGTGGGTATGAGTGATTTGTGTAGGTTTAAGGGGACTCTTAAATTCCACCAGTCACATATGAACTTGTGGTCCCTGCAAACCCAGTTTTTGCAGCTTTTGGGAAACTCCTGTAGTGCAGGACGGGTGGGCAGGGGCAAAGGGGCAGCGTGTGGGTGGCGGTTCTCGATTATGGGGTCGCCCTGCAGACGGAGGGGATGGAAACTCACGGGTGCTGTGCTTTGTGCCCACAGGTGACAACGAGTTTTCCCCCGACAGGGAGCACTTGGGCATGGCTATCGACCTCACCTCAAGTACACCCAATGGGCAGCATACCTCACCCTGTCACATGGCGAGCAGTAAGTCTCCTTTTAAACGTGGTGCTCTCCAGGAGCCCGTTCGGCTCGCTCGGGTCCTCGGCTTGCTAGGTCCTCGCCACTGCTGTAGTCTTTGCTAATAAGAGAAGAGGACGGGGCAGACTCGGTCTTGTTCATGCTGGTGTCTCATCTGAACATGAATGGGATTGCTAGTCTGAACTATCCCCAGGTGGCATTTGAGAGCTGGTCTTTACCTGTTCCAGGTAGGAGAACACCAGGCTTTGCTTGTCCTGGTTTTGTTTCAACAGATTTTGAAATCCAAAGGGAAATGATTATTATTATTTTTATTTTTGGTTCTTCCAAAACCAGCTGACAATAGCTCTAGTTAAAAACAAACGTGCTTTATTTAGAAAAAGGCTTTACTCTGGCAAAAATATCAATTTAAAAAATCTGGGCTTGATGGCAGGTTGTGTTTTTTTTTTTTTTTTTTTTTTTTATTTCATATAGAAACTTCAGCATCGTATTCATTACTTCAGCTTTGCCTTGGCAAGTTCAAAAGATGGCCAGGATTACTGGAAATTTATGGCACTTGGTGTTGACTCTTTAACAAACTGAAAGGATTTTGTTTTAGAATGTCATGGGAGAAAATGAGAAAATGTAGAGAGATTTGGGAGTTTACAGAGAGTGTCAAGTGCTCATATTATTTTTATAATTATCTTTCATGCTCTTTTTTGGAGGTGGCAGTGCATAGATGTAGTTTACATGCATTTCATAAAACCAACATCCTTCATATTTTACTGTTTCTTTTTTCTTTTTTTTTCTTTTCAACAGAGAGTGCCAAAGCTTCTTTTACTGTTGGTTACATTGTTATATCATGTATAACCTCTATACTTACATTCAAAACTAATTCAAAATGCTTTGATTCCAATATACTTTAAGAAAGCTCTTCTGCTGTATGGGTATTAACTGTCTTTTAGCGTGTGAACTGTAGATAAATATTTATCTTTTCAGAAGAAATGTTTGTATAATTCCCCACGACATACTCTGAAAGAAATAGCAAGGTTTTTAGGGTAGCTTGCTTTAAAATACCCCCTGTATTGCCTTTGGTCTTTCTTGCTGAGGAAAAATATGTTACTTTCCTTTAAGAATTTCTTCCTTTCTCCTGCAAATTATGAGTAAAATGCAGATTTTATGAGCCTTTAAAACTGAGGGTTATTATGAAGATCTCCAATTATATACATGTTGCTAGAGAATATGATTGCTAATACTCTGGACTGAACTTTATATGACAACCTATCATAATTCAGCATCTTTAGACAATTCCAATCCTGCTGTACTGGGATTCTGATATATTTTATTATGTTGTAAAAGTTTTACTACTCACTTTCTTCATTTTCTTTGTTTCCTTTTTTATTAATGGGAAGGCTTCATTGGAAGGGGAAAAAAAAAATCTTCTCACTTTAAATCTTTTTTATAATCTAGACTAAAAACCAGAGTAAAATTGGGGAATAAAAGATCTAGGATGAAGTCATGCAAAAAATACTTTAACACGTTCAATATTTTGGTGTTCACCACGTTAACATTTTCAACCATTTTTAAGCTTCGTTAGCTCTTGCAACACACATGTAGCTACAGCTTCAGTGAACATTTTTATTTTTCTTTTAAATGTGTTTTGTGGTATCTCGCAGGTGTCTTCACTCCTTTCATCACTGGTGCTCTCTGTTAAGGCTGTGCTCCTGTTGACAAATTATGGATTCTGTCTAGCATTCTGAAGCCAAAACTCAAGCTTCTCAAATTTGTTGCAAGTTCTTTATTCTTAGCAAGTATCAGAGCAGCGTCTTGAGGAGAGGCGGTTTGCTCTGCGTTAAGCACGGAAGGTATTGATTACAGGTTGTCAGTCCTGGTGGCAGTTGCTGCCTTGGTTCACTCATGTTTTTTGGCCAAAACTTCCATCTCGCATGTACAGACTAAATCAGTGGGCTGTGCCTTAGAGCTTGCCACCTGTTTTGCTGGGTAGAGGAAGGCTTTTCAAAGACACATTTTTTGTTTTTCTTTTTGAGGTAGAGGGGGAAGACTAAGAAGAAATAGCTGCACAAAGTATTTTGTGTGAATTTGGTTGCTGTCGTTGGGTTGATCCATCTTCAGTCTTGCCACAGTGCTGTGAGGAGGCCCTCAAAGCAGTGATTCACTGTGAGCAGAAGAAATGCCTGTGCTGTATTTAGGTGTAGATTTAGGCGTAGTTATCTAGTGGAGTGCTGGAGAGACTGATGTCCTTATAGTGAAACCCAAGGCACATCACCCACCTGGGCAACTTTATTACTGGACCAAGTGGTACATAAGGTGGTGAATTCATGAGACCCCAAACGTTTCACTCCCAGGGTTGTCCTCGGAGGATCAAGGGCCCTGTTTTGTTGTGTGCTCTCAGCATAGGCACCTGCAGGCTACAGAGCAAAGTTTTGACCTTTGTTCTTGCGTTCCATCGAATCGTTCTGAACCACAGCTCTTAATTTAGTCTTAATTGTGTCTGGCTCAAACAGAGGCAAAACCATAAGAAGCAAATTTCTTGGACCTGTACTGAAACAACAGCTCTCCCAGCAACAGTAAAACTATGTGCTAGGCAAAGAGTTTTCTGTGTTCATTAGCCCCTGGCAATTCCATGTTAGTCCGCGTTCTGGCTGGGCTACCAATGTTTTCGGCTTCTGTTCCAAAAGGTTTGAGGTTAAATATTTTGGCTCATGCTGGAGAGATGTGTGCTGCATCCGCTAACCTATTAGCATTCTTAAGTATCTAAACTGCATGTATAGATTATGGATGGGGCTGACACTCAATTTTCCTTGTGAATGAGATGATCCTGAAAGATAAATCACAGTAAATCGCCTGTCATAGCTAACTAATGATCTTACATACACCTTACGGGATGCGTCTGCCTTTAGCGGAATAGTGTATGTATGTTGGCAAGTGCTCTGTTCTGAAATACTTTATTGTAGTTTTATGTAAATAGAGATTTAAAATAGGTGTAAATAGTCAAATTTGAATAGGTAGATTGATCTCAGTTTGCAATGAGAGACAGATTAGGGCTCCGCATGCTTAATAAAGAAGATATATCTGTATCCAGATTTTTTTTTTTTAACTTTAGGAAAACTGACATCCAGAGCTTGCTGTCAAAGACCTGTCCAGACTTTAGGAGTCAAGTGTGTATTAGTGCTGGAAAGTTCAATGCATGGCCTCAAGTCCTCCTCTAGAGCCCACTGAATTCCAGTCTTGTTGCCTTCAGTTAATGTTGGAATCAGCTTTAAGTGGTCTGGAATCTTGGCATAAGAGCTGCTATGCTAATGCAAAGATGATGAGGAATCCATGTAAAATAGGTTTTTAAAAGAAACAATTCCCGGCTGCCTCTTCATAATACCCTGCTGAGCTCTTACTCTAGAGTTGTTGGAGAGATTTTTTTTTTTCCTCCCCGTAGATTAAAACAGACTTAGAGGAATGTCTCCTTTAGAAACTGCAGGGGCACACTCATTTGATTAGTTGACCTGATGACTGCTTTTTGTGGGATGAAGGATATTTCTCCGAGACCACTTGCCTGGTGCTATATGGAAAATAACGACAGCAGCTATTAGCATCTGACAGAGGAAATTTCCTCTTAAATTAGAGACTTAAAAGGTATTGCAGTGGGTGTCCTAGATAACTTCCTTATCTCTGTTTTGAGAGACAAAGGGAGCCCTTAAACAAAATGGAGTCAGAACAATCATAAATATCAAATCCAAGATCTGATTTTGGACGGTGATTAAAACTGTGGTGCGCTTTCAAGATGCGTTTGCAATCACTTAGAAGTGTTGCTAACTTATGAGCAATAATTTATTAAGAAAATAAGCATTGTCAACTGATACAGTTGCTGAAAATAATGAGGCAATCTAATTTTCGGTGTGCCGGGGAATGATCGCGCCATCTGACAAGATATCTGTGGGGACAATAGTGTTAAGTGTGAGTGATTTCAGTAGCAATATTTAAAGTCAGAATCTGTTACAGAGAACTTGTGCGAGGCCTTTTTATGAGGCAACCAGTACTGTATTCCCAGCGATCAGGGTACTACTCTGAGCTATCCAGTGCATTTTTCTTTTATTCTTCTTCTTTGGTAATTTCAAAACCCTAAGTCCTTCTTGGTTGATCTAATTTCTCATCTGGAAACTGTCACAGAAGATCTGTTTGTCACAGTTGTGTTGCCCTGAGCAAAATGTTTCATGCAGCACAGCTGTATCAGCAGCACATCTGTGGGGACAAGGGAGCATAACCGTGTGCTCTGTCTTCTGGAGTGAAGCTGTGTAAAATTAGAGTGTGTTTCATGCCTCAGCTACCCAGCAAACGGGCCCCATCATCCCCAGAAGCTACTGCCTGCGCCTTCAGTCTAGGCTTTGGGCTGGGGTCCTTCTCGCCTCTGTCCCGTACAGAAGCTGTGGGTTCACAGGCTGAAGGGCAGTGA
This sequence comes from Crypturellus soui, assembly GCA_032275445.1. Classification (NCBI taxonomy): domain Eukaryota; kingdom Metazoa; phylum Chordata; class Aves; order Tinamiformes; family Tinamidae; genus Crypturellus; species Crypturellus soui. The sequence goes on from JAUBNY010000836.1 coordinate 1,874,418, forward strand.
AGATGCCCCCGTGAATTTGGACATAAGGGCTGAGCTCAGTAAAGTGTGACGGGGAGCTGGGAGAAGTGAGCTGGGCTTGCTCTCATGCACCCTTCCAGAAGCATTGACTTCACTCCAGTATTTTAACCTTGGGCTCTCTGAGAACTGCTGGGCGGAATAGCCCTGATGGAAAATGGAGCCAATCGGTAGAGTTTCCCAGAAGTTTAAGGAAAAGAAAAAGAAACGGTTGGGCTTTATACAGAAGTCTAGATTTTTAGCCATGTGCTGGATAGAAACAGAGGCCTTGCAGAACAGTGTTACACAGATTAAAAATAGTTACCTAGAAGTGAAATACTGTGGATTGCTGTAACATCATCTACAACCAGGTTAGATTCTCTTCATCATTACAATTAAAATAAATAATAATAATGACAGCCACTGAGCAACTCCAGAAACTATTTGATAGTTGCGTAACTACCGGTGTAGCTCACACCCCGCTGGGGAAAGGGCCTCTCGTGCATTTTTCATATCTTCTGTCAGTATCTGTCAGGCATTCCCTGTGGAAGCGAGTGCTGTGTGCAGCAACATTCCTCTTCCTTGGTGAGTGTTATAATGAGGGTGGAGTGCCACGATCGCCTAATCCCATTACATCTGCTTTTATTGGTGCCCGTGGAATTGTGCTGCGAGGCGGCCGCGTGCCTGGGCTCTGCACGCCCCCGTCCCGCGGAGCCGCTGCGCTTTCCGTGAGCCGTCGGGTTGGGTTAACGTGCTCGGGCACCCACCCTCTAACGGCACGGGGTGCTCCTGCCGGCTTCATAGGCTGCCTGTGTTCCGAGGTTTGCTGCTGGGGCTCGAGTTTGTTCTCAGGAGTGGGGAAAAATACAAACTTGTAGTTCTCATCTTCCTCGTCGCGGTGTGTTGGGATGGATGAGTAGCGCTCTGTTACAGAGCTTCTCTTATCTTTCCCAGCGTCAGATCCAGGGGAGGATGCGGCTTCTGTTGAAATCCATGGGCACTTTCTCCCGGGATAGCAGATCAAGGCCTTGTTTCCCATGCCCATGGGACACAGGCTCTGGCTACTTCTCCAGCTAAGCGTGCTTTGCGGGGCTGTTTTTTGTGGGTGGAAATGCAGCTACCTGTGCTGATTTTGTGCCTTCCTGAAAGAGGAGCGTGAGACACGCTCATTCCTACCAGTGCTGCAAGGGAGCCTTGGAGGAGAGGAATTTATCCCAGCCGGGAGGAAGAAACATAGCCTTCTTTTTCCTCAGTAACCCTAGTGCGTGAACTTCCTTGGGGGATCGGTGTCTCTGTAGAAGGTTTAGAGTTTTACAACAATGCTTACTTTGCTCAGGCTTTCCATTTTGTTTGCCTTTAGTTTTTGCAGCCCTGCACATGGCCAGACGCGGCTGTACCTTAATGCCAGCACAGCTTGTTTCCTGTCCCATGCCATCCTGAACCCCGATGTGGTCACCTCAGAGTGACCGCAGAGCTTTCAGTCTTCACATGCGGCCAAGCGTTCCCAAGCCTGCGCGTGGACGAACCCCCAGCCACGCTGCCCAGCAAGATGTGCCCTTGGTCCGCAGCCAGCGCTGCGTTACGGGCCCGTGCGGGCACCGCCGTGCCGGCCCGTGGCTTCGCAGAGCTCTAATTGCTCACGGGCAGAGCGGTGCCGGCAGCAGCTCCTGCCTGCAGCGCAGCCGGGGTCACCTGCCCGCAGCGAAACGGGGGGAACAGGGCACGTGTCATAGAACAGGAGCTGCTCTTCCCGGAAAAGGTTGGTGGTGATTCTGCCCCCTCACTTGTGCCCGGATAGGTTACTTGAAAAAGCTTCTGTGAACGAGAGCCTCCTCTTCTTTAGCTGACTCTTGCTTTCTCCGCACGTGTTATTTTTGACTGTGCTTTCCAGTTTTGGGGTTTATGTTCCATTACTCATCTGATTCCACATGTATGATGGGGCAGAGCGAGTGGTGAACTCCGTGTGCATCAAACTTTTCAGCTCGCTGTTGCTCTGCCCGCTCCCTGCTCAGAGAAGCTGCGGAGCTCTCAACCTCCCCTCGGGTGTATCGCTGGGCACCGCGTGGCAATGCTGAGACTCCTGCTCAAGTACTCCAATGTCCTCAGCAACCAGAGGATACTTGTAGCTCTCCGAAGGTCCGTTTTAGGGCCAAACTGCTCTCAGGTCCGGTGTGGAGAGGATAAACGTCTGCATATGCTAATGAACAAAAGCAACAGCTCCGTTTCAGGGTGTACCTGCCCTAAATTTCCAGTGAGGAATAGTTTATTTATCCCCTTTGTTTCTTTCTACTTGAAAAACAGCAACAGCAACATAGAAGATACCCTAAAGATCTGTTGCTGGGACCTTCCATGGTAGGTCAGAGCCCTCTTCTTAGCTCCTTTTTAGCTCTGTTTCCCCAGCATTTCTTTCAGCATCCAAGAAAACTAAATTCCATCTGAATACAGTGATGTTGTCCTGCTTTTTTTCAAGGGACCTCCTGTTTCCTCCCTCCATGAGGGCTGTATTGGGCAGTGGAACAGAAGGCTGGTATATGCCAAAGTCTGTGTAAAATTTTCTGAGAAGTACTCAGGTTTAGGAATATGCATGTGTGCAACTGTGTGAGAATTTGTACCTACTTTCCCAGGCCCCAGCTTGGCCTTCGGACATTTTGCGATGCTCTTTATAAGCACGTGTGCTCTCCTGGGTACTCATCTAGCCTTAAAACAGAAACTTGAGAGACTTCTTGGTAACTCTGTCTGTGCTTTCTTCAAGCTCCAGTAGTAGGAATTAAACACTAGCTTCACTCTGAAGAACAGCAAATGGGTTCGTGTGAATTCCCGTCTCTTGACAGTAAAGAAGTTGCCTCTTTCAATATGATGAAAACGTGTCTCTGCACAGAGGAGATGTGAGGTCTCTTCGTTTTGGGAAGAGTAACTGTTTGTTAAAGTCCTGGATAGATTAAAAGTTTCCAAGAAAAAGCTGCAGTAGATCACCCAGTTATTAAGCCAGCTGTGTGACAGGTTCAGGTAAAAGCAGAGAACAGAGTTTGGTTTTGGTAGTGTGGGTGCATTTTCCTATTTCTTTTTTTTCTTTCCTTCCATTTTTACCTCACGATTTCTTGAGAAATGGATAACCTCATTATTTGTGTGCTGCTGCCACGTGTTTTGCCCTGAACAGATATTGTTACCAGAACAAATTTGTCTCTTCCTAGATGTAGTCTTGATATTCCCTGTGCTGTTTGGTGGTAAAGGGCCCCTTCCTCTGGAGCAGAGCACTGTCAAGACGGTGATATCTGACACATATGCAGAGTTTTCCCAGTAGGGATTTGTTTCAGAATATGCTGTTGTCTCTTAAATTCACACCATGCCTTAATCCTCATCACCTTTCAGGTGTAGATATGTCCTAAACATAGATGTATGCAATACATTTATGTTTTAATCTCCCCAAATTGGGTCAACTTTATCACTTGTTTTGACTTTACACCAGCACAGGTGGTTCCTGGGTGAGGTTAATGCATCTCTGTGCAGCTGCATGGAGCTGTCTGTGGTATCAGCTTTGCTTGAAACCCCCAATTGAAATTTTCTTTTTTCCCAGGTTAAATAAGTAGGATTCTCACTCCATCAATGCTGGGCATTATCCTTTAGAAAAGTGTATCCTTTTAGGGTATAATGTAATAATATCTTCTTGTTACATCAGGCTTTGTGGTCAGTACATCTTATAAAAGAGCTTCACAAAGGAGGCTGGTTCCAGAAATGTGCAAAAAAAAAAAAATACAGACTGAAGAAGTAGAGAAAATGTGGACAAACTTGTATTTGTTTGCTTCTCAGAGTTCAACTCCTGCAGGGTAGGATTTAGCCAACTTCATCCTTTGTGTATGCAGTTTTAAAATGTGAGATGATAGGTAGCTGTCCAGTGCTCAGAAGAATGATATGCTGCCCGTGTGTTTAAAAGTTGAGTGCGAGATGATGTTAGCGGGCTGAGAACCATTGAGTTTTTTTTCTTCAATGTGTATCTGTCAGTTGCACAATAATTTGTTCCTCCAAAATCTCATGCTCTTGTACATGAAGCCCAAACCTGAGTGTTCTCAAAGAGTATTAATGCTATTTTCAATCAGCTGCCCCTGAATTAGCAAACGGCAGGTAAGGAGGGTTGGCAGCTGGAAAAAAAAATGCCAGTGTGAGCGGCCCTGGCCTGTGGCAAGCCTGGGCAGGGGTAATGTGTGTAAAAACAGATTAAGGCACTGCTAGTGCATTTCATTCCAATACAATAGAGATGTACGGGTTTGAGAACTATTAGAATCGCACAAGTCGCATGCAATTAGGAAGTCAGGAAGAGGAGGGTGATGTGACTTGTGCCTCTGCTGAAGCAAAAGCTATTAAGCGCCACCCTTTTCAAATGTCAAGGGATTTGCGTGGGGAAAAGTCATTGGAAACCAGTCCAGGCCAAGTCTGCTGCTCACAGCACCTACCTTTTCTGTTAGATGTCTGTACAGAATCACCTCCCTGCTCCGGACTGTGAGAGCAGACGTGACTCAGCCTATGAGCATGTAGCGTGGTTTCAGGTTGCTTTCCTGCTGCTCTTGTTTGAGAATGCTCTAAGGAGGCATCTGCTTTATTTTTTTTTTCCTTTTTTTTCTCACACTTCCAAATTGTTTCACTTATTTAATGATATTAGTGCCGTTATTTAAATTTAGCTTCTAACTGGTAACCGTTAAATATTTATTAAAAAATCGATAGCAGTGAGATTTTTTTGCAGTAGTAAATATATATCACATATGTTTTCAAAAGCAAAGCAAACTGCAGTGCGTTCCAGGAAATAATCCATACAATGC
>JAUBNY010000836.1:1893282-1903383 GCA_032275445.1 Crypturellus soui
TTTGCTGAGGGCAAGATTAGACCAATCTTCCATTTTAAATGGATGAGTAGCTGCAGAAAGCAGGGCTCAGGCTTGCATCTGGAGCACCGGGGGTTTTTATTCTCCCTTGAGTAAATGAAATTCCGGTAACTGATAGAATCTTGACCCAAATGTATAAAAGTTGTTATAAAATCCAGTGTTAACTGTGTGTAGATATTTAGTGGATTTGATTTGATTTTTATGGCAGAGATCTGAACCAGAATTCTCAGCTGGGGTGCGCTGCCACGAGCCCAGCGCTGCTGCGGGCCTCCTGATTTAGAGCACCTGACGTTCCAGGCTACAAACTGGCCCTCAGCTTTATTCAGCATAAAGCCCCCTAATAAACCACTGACTGTTTTCCTTCCCCTTCTAGTTATCCTAGGAAGAAAAAGAATGTAATTCTTCTTTAGTAGGTTTAAAATCACAAATTCACTCCAGTGGCCAAAGTCTTTCTCAAAGTTTGGTTTAATAACCTACTTATTTTTCCTCTGCTGTGGCATGGGATAGTGGAATGTCAGAGCTGTATGACAGAGCGCACTGCCTGGATACCAAATGAGAGAAGGGATTCATTCCACGTGGAATTTTTTGAAAAGTTTGTAGACCAGTGTTTGCTTCGAAAGAATTAATTACAACATTTTTGTGATTGGTAAATGTATGCGTTAATGCCAAAACACTCTGGGATGCGTTTTCAAAGTAGTATCACTAATCCTGTTAACAAATAATGGGATTTGTGCACATGCCTCCCATGAGCTGCTTTGAAAACATACCCTAAAGTGTCAGAAGATTTCTGGACACATGTTTAAGACTTTTTTTTTTTCATCTTTAAGATTCTTCTTTAAAGAATAAGAGTAGGGATTTCTTAATGCTTGAAGTTTTAATGGTATCTTTTGCTCATACCGAGTTGACTACAGGCATCAAGAAAAAAAATGATACTGATCAAATTTCAAAATTTCCCCTTAATGCAGGATTTTTGCAATTCCAGGTTCCCTGTGTGACAATGGAAGAGTCTGGGCTTTTCTGGGTGATAAATATATTTATTATATTTGTACAGGACTTATACGTAATGTAGTGTTTTTCAAGAGAAAGATGATGTTTATCAGCCGTACCTCAAGCCTGTGTCAGTCATAACTGAACCATAATGTGCACATGTATACGCTGAAGATAACTTTGCAGTAAGGAGTAGTTCGTTTGGGTGACTTGTTTTTGTGAGATTCACCATAGATTAGTATCTGCTTGCTCTGAGATTGGGTCTTGGATTACGATAATTCAATAGCCCGTGGACTCTGTGATACACGGGGAGCAGTTCTGCAAACTTCTGTTTCTGTGTCTGGTTGTATTTGCAATGCTGGGTTACTGTTTCTGCAAGGGCTGCTTGACAGGCGGCAGAAAATGCACATTTTGGTTGAAAACTAGCACTGAGTGAGACTTTTGCCTGTTTCCTTTAACTGGAAGAGTGAACTTAATGTCCCTCTTTTTTTATCTAGGAATTTGTTTGCTGGAGGGAAGCTGAAAAATGGCACCTGGGATCTATAGGCACAAATAGACCTCAGTTTAAAATAACTTTTAAATATTGCATAATATAGTAAAGACCAGACGGATGCAGAATTTTACATGCCCAGCAAAGCTACAGAAAGCAAAACAGTGAACTAAGAAATGTCTGTGTCGAAAAGCCAGGAAGTGAAGAGCACATAGAGGCGTCTTCCTTTGTTCTCGTGGTGGTTCTGCTGAATAATCACTTGGCAAACTGCAGTGACACATCAGAGAAGCTGTAATTTAAGTATAGGATATTTTGGGAGGTCAGAAGCTTTGCTAATGTTTATCTGGATGGCAGCAACGCTCTGTGATAAGGGTGGAAGTTTGCTGATCCCCTCGCCGTGTCAGTGATCTGCCGCGCTCGAGGCACTTAACCCAATGCAAATGAGCACAGAAAGCTGCTTTTGTCTGGCTGCTTTTTGTCTACTCTGCGCTGGTGCAAATAGCAAAATTGAGGACAATTTAGGGAAAGGGGATGGCCTCTGGAATGACTTTAGTTTTCACTTTCTTCTTTGCTGGAGAAAGCACCGGGTGGCCTAGGGTCACTGTCTTTTATTCCATCCGAGCCCTTGTGCTTGGAGTTTTGCTGCTGGCTCCCTTTTTAGCAGTGACTGATTGAACAGTGAGGAGTTGACCCAGGAGCTTGAATTCATTTATCCAGAACTACTATTTAATAGGTTACCTCTCAGCTTTCTTCTCCATGTTATGCTTGCTTTAGTTAAATAGGTATAAAAACAAATCTGTTCATAACACTGATCCTTCACTTACCAAACTTTTACCAATGTGAAGCAGTTGGCATGTGAAAGGCATCTGTTCATCCTGTACTCGTTTAAAAATTTCTGAATAGGTCCTGGAAATCTTCTCTTTCTCTGAGAGTTAATGTAGCTCTTTGAGTTTTTGTTATGGTTTTGATGTGTGGTGTTCTCCTCACTGCTTTTTGTTGCACTGTTTCTAAGATAGTAATAATCTACCCTTAAGGAAGTGAATTGGGTTTTATACAAATTAATCAAGATGTTTATTTAGCAAATGCTTTAGATCCAAATTTGGCAGCACGCTATTTAGTTAAACACTTATACGTATGTTTAACTTTGAGAAATCCTCTCCTCATTCACTACGGGTCCGGAGACGCCAGCAAGTCCCTCTGGCTTGAATGGGATGTAAGCGGCTGCCTGGGTGTTAGGTTGAACAAAGCCTTGGGGAAGAATAACCGGATACCTGCCCTGCTTCTCCCTGCTGCCCGTGCAGTGTACTGGGATTTCTCGGTTACACATCCGCTGGGATGTGCCGGATGCTCAGAAAGGAGAGGCCTTTTTGTCCTGCGTGCTCTTTTAGTCATGAAACGGACCTTAGGCGTGGTAGAGGCAACTCTGTCACTGCTCCCTATGCTCTGTCTAGGATCCAGTTAGAGTTTTCCCTGCCTCTTCTCCCCAGCTTTTACAGAATTGCTCCAGTTTCCAACCCAAACGTGTCTGTGATCCATACACATACAATTTAATCTTTTTTCTTCTTGACCAGTGTGCTAGGCTGTGGGTTTGAGTACTTTCGTATGCTAACCCTTATATATGAAATAATTAGGCACGCATGGCCTTATGTTGATGAAACTATTTTAAGCTCCTTTCTGTTAAACATCACTTGACATATAATGGCTCTGTTCCCTAAGTGATCCAGTCCTGTTTTAATTTGGTTGCATTATTTTTCTTTTTAGCAACTGTAACACGATGTGCAAACGTAATATGCTGAAATGAGGAAGGGACAAACAAACCCCAGCTCCTTTTCTTATGCCCAGTACATAGATTGGTACCAAGAACCTGCGTAGATAAGTGAGATTAGAAGTGACCTCCGGAATGATCATCTTCTGATTTAATTCTAGCCCAAAATAGTTTCACTTCTGATATTCTTTGACTCGTGTCTTTAACGCAATTTACTGCATATGCTTCTACCTCAGGTCTTCTTCCAAGGCTCTCACTTCATGCTGCATGTTGCAGGGTCTATGCTTTTTCCCACTCTTGGTATGCAGCATCCTTCTGGATTCTTTCATGTTGATGCAGTCATATCCAACAAGAATCCCAGAGGGTTTGCAACATGACCACCTCTAAATTAAAATTAAGGCTTTTATAATATAAGACTAAAGCCTTAAGTTTGCAATGTAGGAAACTTGCTACAGAGAATCATTCTTGTGTTGGACGAGATAGAGTTAAGAAGCTAGTTTTGATATAAAGAGTTCATATTTCTTTGAAAAGTTTGGCATAAGTAAAAAAAAAATGGGGGTTTCTTACTCATGGGGATGAGAGTTTGTGGCGTTCCTAGGGTTTTTGTGGATTGTATTATCTGAAAATAACGTACTGTGCTTATTTCTGGTTTGCAGAGAAGGCATTTTTAGAGCAAGCTGATAGTGAGCCAAAGTCTCTGAAACCTTAAAGTTGTGGTTAGCAGCAAGCCGGCTTAGGAAATTAGGTCACCATTACCTCACTTTTTTTTTCTTTAATTTGTTTTTAATTTAAAAACCTCTAGTATATCCTGTAGTTGGCGTTGCTGCTGTCTTACCAGTGAGCCCCAGGATGGTTTTGATCCCAAGGTGCCAGCAGGAGACCCAGAGAGGCGAGGGTGCCAGTCTTGAGAGGGGCCAAGTCGCTGCGCGAGAGCCCTGCTGAGAGCGAAGCGGCGGTGCAGGACGCCGGGCTGCCTGGGAGGGGAGCTCCTTGGTGCCCTGCGTTGGGTTTAGGGCTGCCAGAGCTCCCGTTGGAGCCGCTTCCTTAGGGACCGCTGCTCGGCTGAGAAGGGGCCGGACTCCAGCGGGCTCTGTGGGAAGGGGCTCGCGGGCGCTGGCCCGGGGGTATCGGCCCGGGTGGGTATTGGCCTCTGCAGCCTCCGCTGCAGCAGAAAGGATTCTAGTGTGGGCTGCTCGGCATGAGGTGAGAGCAAAAGTAGCTTGAAAACCCAGACCCTTTTATACAGATGTAAACAGGTTTTGGTTTTTCTTCTCTTAAAAATGCTATTAGCACTGTCTGGAAGTAGCTGAAAGCTTTATTCCCATCTGCTAGGCTGTGCGTGGCTCTTCTAAGGTGTGACCTTATCGAGGCTGGAATCGAAACAGGCAGTGAGGCTGGAGGCAGGCTGGATCCGGCTGCCATTCCCTGCGCGGACCGTGGCCGAGGGAACAATGGGGGCGCTGCCCAGGCTCATTCTTTCCATAGGGGCAGTTTTATCGGCAATTAGTCTGCAAAAATACTATTTACCGGCTTCACAAGCCTTCCTCCTGCTCTCAAGAGGTGTATTTGCTTGCTTTGCTTATAAATTAGGGAGGTTTCTGTTCCAACTGTGGTATTGATTGAGCCTGTGCTGCCACAATAGAAAAACACATTTTCTCACTAGTGCCTCATCAGTGGGGTTGCTTATTAAATTCCACCTGCAGGACTATTGTCAGCATTTCCTCAGTTACCAGGAGGAGATGGCTTCAAATCTTGGGTTAATCTTCTGAACATAAGGGCAGGCCCAGGAAAATAAATCCTTCTGGAGGAAGCTGAAAGGGTCTTGTCTAGTACTTGATCCGAGTTGCTTTTCAGGAGTGGTTTAATTCCTTTGTGCCCCCTTTTGGGAGTCGTTGGGAATGTTGTGACCACCCAGGTGTGATGCATGGCAGGAAGAGAAGAGACTGGGAAGGAAAGGGAAGGGAAGGCTCCAGCTGGCAGGCCGGGCTCTCTGTGCTTGTTGTAGTTCTCCGAATCCGATGGAGTAACATCCTGCTCCAACAGGTAAGGGTAAAATTTGCATCTCCCTCCTTTAACTCTGGTCTCAGCCTGCAATTATTTTCTGAAGAAAATATTTAATGCCAAAGATTTGGGAGTTGTTTGGAGTGAGACTGTTTTTTCTTTTTGTTTTTTAAGTTGCAGACTGGACACTGTGTTTGGATATTGTCAATTAGCTCTTGGGACCTTAACAAATGAAGCATCTGCTTTTTTTTCTTTTCTTTTTCTTTTTTTCTTTTTTCCTTAACTGCATCACCTGTGACAGCTTCGGTTTACAGGCTCCATTCTTCTTGTGGAAATTTTATTGTATGACCGCTTCCTTGTTTAGTAATACAGTGGCTGGGGAGGAAGCAACTTTATACTTTTGATCTAATTTTCAAGCCTCAGAATAGGTCATTCACCCTTCCAAACAATTTCTAAAGGTTTTCAAATACGGCATAACTGGATTTAGAAAGCAGGGCAAAGTGTCGGGGCCAAAACTTTTCAGAGGAGCTTTTATGCGTAACGTTATTGGGATTTTTAATGGGCTAAAAACAGTGTTGTAGGCAGAAGCTGTAAGCCGAGAACCCTTCCATCTCAGCAGATCCTTGGGGATATGCCCTTGGGAGGGTTTCAGACTGCAAGAAAATGTGGAAAAACAAGAAGATTGCTCTGCAGGGATGGACATAATGTAGGGAGAGGTTGGGAAAGAAAAATCCTTCTGCCCCCCTTCATTATGAGAGTAAAACGACACTTCTGGCTAGAGGCCAGTGAAACCTGGGAGATCTAGGATGGTGCAGACAGGACTAGCAACAAGTTTTGTCAGGGAATGGATTGGATGAGCGCGGATTTGCCTCGGCACTGTGGTCTTTGTTCTGAATACAGAGCATTAACCCCTCCTCTCCTGCTCCTCTCCAGCTGCACTGGGGAGCCAGGGACACTCGAGCCCTTGGAAAGGAAAGGGAAGAAATGCTGTGGAGTTTAATGAAGCTCAGAAAAATGAGCTGGATGCTTTGCCAGGACGTGGAGGACTCTCGGAGACGCTCATGCTGTGGCACTGATGTGTCCGTCCAGAGGTCTCGGAGCCTTCAGGGGACAGTATTTCTTTTTCTTTCCTCTATTTTTTTAATGGCAGTCGTATGTAAACATGGGAGGGTAGAACTTGGCCTGGAAATAGGAGCTGTTTGGGAATAAGTCCTTTCCAGAGCTAGGTTCTTATAATGATAGTTTTCATTTCTTCAGTTAGAAACAAATGAGGGCCACAATCCTAAAAAGGCTCCTATGTAGCCTTTATTTTAAGTTTCACCAAGTACCGAAATTAGCCCATAACTCCAAGGCTTTTAAATTAAGCATGTGCCTAAGTTTTTTCAGAGCCTGTGGCCATAGATCATCTCACGTTGCAATATTTGTACTGTATCAACTGCTGTAAGTCAACTCATGACATTTTTCTGTTTCCAGAGCCTAAGATTTATTTTAAAAAAACATCTTTTTACAGCTAAGAGATAGCAAGGGACCTCACTTGTAGTGATATGATGTACAGCTGGCCAGTTTAATAAAATTTCCTATTTGTAACCAGGAGGAATTAGTGGTTGTGTTGGAGAGGAGGAGGTCAGAACCACTAAAGCACCCAAGAAAGACGACTCTGAATCACCTTTTGTCACTTGAGCTGCTCAGCAACCAAAAACCCGAGGAAATGCACTTTTAAAGATTTAAGGAGCCAAGGCATCTAATTCAGCAGCGCTTGGGATTTTGTCCTGGTGGTGCCAGGAGAAGTGGTGATGTTGATGAAGACTTTTATTTCCCTGAAAAACAAACCTTTTACCAAGGGAAGAGTAAAAGGTGGGGAGTCCTGCTGCGGGGCAGGACCTTAGCAAGCAGCTTCCCCTTCCCCTTTCCTTTCCCTCTCCTCTGCCAGAGAAGGGATGAGAATCCTTCCCTGCTGCCTGCCAGGATGAGCATTGGACACGGGAGTTGGTAGAATCCCATTCGAGTCTTGGGAAACATGACATCCTATGGGATGTGAATGCCCATTAGTGGATGTTAACAGTAGCTGGGCAGGTGGTAGGTCTGTTATTACTTGTTCTCCCTGTTGCTCCCTCACAGTTTCCCTGTAGGAAGGGGAATTCAGTGAGGAGTCCAGAAGAGAGTGCTTTTTGGGAGGGTGTTTTTCATTTTTCGTTTTTATCTTGCAGATCTGGCTTAGAACACAGCCAGTTCGATCCTCTTGAGTATTAATTAGTTCCCGTGGAAATTACTCAAAAAATTAAGAATTGTTTGAATGTAAGATACTTATTTTCTTTGGTTGGCTTTTTCTTTTTGTACATGTCCTAGAAAACATCCAAGCAGAGCTCTAATTTCTTATATGTTTCCTCAGAACTCTTCCCCCACTTTTTTCTTTTAGAGAAACACATAGTGTTTCATTTCCATTTTATAGGTCTCGTCTGTAAGTTTACTTGGTTCAGGGTGGGTGGGGAAGCTGCGTGAGTCACCTTGCAGGACTTCTCCCGTGGCAAGTTGTGTGGAGTTAGGACTTGCATTAATCCAGTTTGTGTTAATCTGCTGCTTCCCGGGACCCTCGTGCTCTCTTGGAGCCTGGGATTAAGCCTGGCCTTGCTGTTTCCAGGGCCTGGATGGAAGCTGCATGGGAAGAAGCACTCAGCGTGGTGGGTAGCCAAGTGCAGCCCTGTGCCTGGCGATCTCAGGGCAGATCGCAGCCCTCCTGTAATGAATCTTGCATTGGCTATGTTGGTGGCATCGTCAGCGATGGGCAAGAGACATGTAGTTAACGCGCCCGTTGCTGATGACGGAGCAAAGGAAACTCCTAGGAACCCTGAGCTCCCTGCCTACACAGCAGTTTGCACAAATGCTTGTGGTCTTGTTGCAAAGTTGGAGGATTGCGAGGATTTGACGTGCGAGGGTCTCTCTTTGTGTCTCTTCACCTCTGCTTTTTCCCTATACTGTTTTTCACATGGAAATGGGGAAATAGGGAATAGGAGGGTCTGCTTTTACCTTATAGAGTGGAAGAGTAGGACTCAAATATGATTAAAACCAGCATCACTGGGAGGGTTGGATTTTTGTGGGAGGAAAATGCAGTTTACCTTTCTTTCTTCCTGATTTCAGTTTGTATTTGTTTTTCCAAGAATCATTGGAGCATTCAGATAAGCTGAAGTGCAAGATTTTCTTCTAGGATAAATTAGTTTGTGATCTGTAGGAGAGAATTTAGTATAAGCAGTTCCAGTAACATGAAATACTCTGCCTAAAACTCTGTGAAATCCAGGCAGCAATTATGACATTATAAGAAGAGCAGAATTTCCATTTCTTTCAGAAAATGTGGAACAAAGATGGTGTGAACTATATTCTTTAAGGATTATTAAAGGAGGAAAATAGGAAAGAAAGTAGAACAGAGGCATGGGAGAGAAAGATCTTTGAAACTCCTACCCAGGAATGGGAAATGCACAGCCATGCAATTCAACGCTGTTTACTATCCGGTGAGGGTATCTAGCTCTGGAGATGGTTTTTGCTTAGCCTCAGTAATAAAAGACTTCAGAAGGACTTCAGTTAAAACAGCAAGCAATTTTTTTCTGCAAATGCTTTTTGTGGAAAGCTCTGCAGATTCTCTCCATGTGAGGCTCATCTTGGGCAGCTTCAGCTATCTAGAAACTTGGTGTCTAGTCTGAACTAATCACTTCATCTTGCTCCGTGGGCACCTCCAGAAATGCTCCTCTCCCAGAAGAGGTGGGATGAATTATTTGCCCCCTGGTAGAGATGGTTATTTATTTGGCCTGACTTCACAGGGATCCTAGACGGTGCTAGCTGGGACTTGGCCAGCTCACCGTTAGGTGTGGAGAGCTAGGTGGCATAAATTGGCCCTTGAAGCACTAAATGGTGAGGTGGTAGCTAAACTTGCCATGGGGAGGGCCGAAGACAGTGCAAAATGCGTGCGCAAAACCATTCTGGAATTTGAGTATCGTGAAGGCATGTCTCATATTGGTAACTTTAAATAACAGTGGTTGTTTTGATATACTATTTGCTCATAACAGTGATGATCTTTGTAGCATCATCCAGGATGCCTTCTGCTAGAGGAGCTCGTATGCACTGTAATGAGGTGTTTGCTTAAATACACACAGCACCAGATGATTCTGTCTGAAATTAAACGGGGGATTAAAATGACGAAGAATTCTCCATTTGTTCAAATAGCAGAGACTTCGTACGTGCCCTGGTAGCTGCACTATAGCAAGGCAAGGCGGGGAGAGGGTGACACCGCTGCTCCCTGTTTGTGAAGCTGAAGAGATGTGATGATTTTGGAGTGGTGTGAGTGGGTGTCTGAACTACCAGGCAACTGCTGCACAAATCTGATTATATTTTTTTATTCCTTCTGGTATTGCTGTGGTGCCTAGCATCCTTACCAGGAATCGAAGTTCTGCGGAGTGGTTATTAAATTTTGCAAGTATCAAACGAATTTTCATTTCACTGTTCTCTGCTTACTATGCAGATATGACAAACTGAACTCGGCAACTACATTAAAACCCTAACACTTATTATCCAACCCTTCACTCATGCATTTTGCCTCCGTCATCTCCCGTTGCCCATCTCTGCTTTGGTTATTTAGTCTGGAAATTTTATAGGGTTTTCTCTGATTTTATTTTATTTTTTTTCTTTTTAAGAGGCAGCGCAGGAAAGTCTGAAAAGCATCTAGAACAAAAAGATCAAAACGCTCAGTGAAAAATACCATGTGTTTGATAGTTGTTCTTTTAAGCGGAAGCAGATGCAAGGGGGAAATGCACCTTTTTCTGGACATACTAGGCTTTTTCAAACAAATCTAAAA
>JAUBNY010000836.1:1928827-1945167 GCA_032275445.1 Crypturellus soui
TTTTTTTTTTCTTTCCTATAAAGAAAAAATGGGATATTTTGTTACACTCCCAATCCCAGCCATCCAAGCAAATACGAACATTTAACATTAACTTAATCTTTGTGTGTGTGTGCGTGAATGTATGAAGGGAGAGAGTAAGCAGTTGAGTTTCTGTTTAAACAAAAAAAAGAGAAAGCTTGAATTCTTTTGCATCAAAGAAGTCTCAAATTAGTTTTATGGAGAACACAAATTTCCTTATTTCTCCCTTTTTCCTGACCTTTGTAGGCCTCACTTGCATCAAACGTCTTTACAGCACTCTAGCAATTCAAAGCACCCTTTACCAAAGGATTTTGAATTAAAATATAATGTAAGCAAAGGATTTGGTGTAAAGCAAAGACCTGAGTGTCTGTCCAAGACAAATTGCTGTGATCGATTCTGGATTACATGGATTGGACCTGTACTAAAAATAAGTGCAAAACCATAGAAATAAACACCACAAAACCACAGGTCTGGATCTAAATTTTGAACACATCTCATTTTGTATGAAGGATAAAACCTGTGAGGTTCAGAACTTCATGAAAATCGGGCTGCTTTAGCCCCCTCCGGCTGATGCTGCAGAAGGGAAGTGCCCCAAGTCTCTGCTGGAAGCTTGGCCTGTCGTGCCCGAGAAAGGGCCTCCGGCCACGCAGGGATGAGCGGAGGCTACCAGTGCAAACAGCACGGTGGCCAAGGGGGGATAGGGGCTTCATGCATCTCCTGACAGTTTTGACAGCTCTTTCCCTTCCATTTGCTCTTCTAGGTGAACGCCCCTTCCACTGTAACCAGTGTGGAGCCTCTTTTACCCAGAAGGGGAACCTGCTGAGGCACATCAAGTTGCACTCTGGGGAGAAACCGTTCAAATGTCCCTTCTGCAGCTATGCGTGCCGGCGGAGGGACGCCCTCACAGGACACCTCAGGACGCACTCTGGTGAGCCTGCCTTGCTGCCCGCCCACTCATTCCTTTTCCCGTTGCCTTTACCCAGCGAGGTGCGCTGGGAAACTGCTGCCCGCTCCCGGTGGCCCTGGGTCTGCGCCGTCCTCCGCACGCAGTGCAGGTCCGAGCTCTGGGGAAGCCTCAGTGCGGGTCAGAAAAGTTGTGGTCCAGCCCTCCCTCTTCTTTTGTGTAACAGAGCGCCTCTGCTGATGCTATTGCACTTCCCTCTGCGCGGCTCCCTCCGTGGATCCAGCCTGTGCTGGCAGACTGTTTTGACATGGTAGGCCCCAGAGTGGCTGCAAAATTCCAGAGATCGCTATGAATAAAATCCTGCTTTTGGAAGCGTACTACAGTTCATACCTGTTTCTTCATATAATACATGTCGCGTGCTGGTAAAGCTGGGACTTGTCTTTCAAATTCCTAATTGATTCAGTTGCATCTCCCTGTAGAGTCCTAATTCTTGGCAGCTCTGACCCTCATCCTAGAGGAGAAGGTGGAGGATAGATGATGTTTTTTTCCTTGCCATGAGTCTCCTCGCGATAATTTCTTCATGTGTTCTAAAGAAATGATTATCACATAGCCCTGAGCGTCAGGATTGGACGTGTTTTTAGTTCTTATTTGCTAAACCAAGGGGCTGCATCCTCCTTACTTTACTCATTTACGTAGGGTTTTCGAGTAAGATCCAACGTGCCATCTTTTTGTCTCCTAGGATCTTCATTTTTTTTCTGTACAGACCATTTGTAGGAGACTGTTTTTCATTGTTGAATAAGCAGAGATAATTGGGCTGGTTAGAACTGCCAGTGTTACAGATGAACTTTTTAAAGGTGCTAGCAAATGTGTGAGTACTGAAATGCCGTGGTTGAAGTGCAGCTGCAGGCAGAGCTCTGCATGTGAAAATGTCATCATGGAGCTTCCTGACTCTTTATGCGTGTTTCTTCTAAAGGACTGGCCTCGCTTCAATAGCGCTTGCTGTTTTAGGAGGGTCTTAGATTCATTTTAGATTGCTAGACTGTTTTGTCTGTAAGATTCGTACAGAGTTGCCTTTACGCATCCAGGAATCAGCAAGGGTGAAGCAGCAAGGATCTGCAGCTGGATTTCTGGGAATGCAGGTAGCTGCAGTGGTGCTACCAGAGTCCTGAAAGGGCATCGGGACCTCTGAGGAGAAAAGCCTGGCACTGGGCTCAGCAGAACTGCTCGAGCAGTGGCAGCTGAGAGGGTTGATCTGAAAGTCAGCAGGGGAAGCATCTGTGGAACAGTGAGTTGTAACTTCACACATCTGACCATAGCAATGGTTTCGACTTGAAGTTTAGTAAAAGAGAAAACATGATAAAAATATTCACAATTAAAAAAAAGAAATAATAAAGGGAATCATGACATAAAATAACCCACATTACAAAACATGAACATTGTGGTTGAAGATTGCTTTCATAATATGAATATAGATTTTGTTACCTAGATACAGCCATTGATAGAGATTGTTTGTGTTTCCTGTGTGAAAAGTATATGGCTGATCTTTGTACTTTTTGCATGAGGATAAACATAATTAAGGTGTGGGATCTCCAAAAAGCATCTCAGCTGCTTAGGCATATGAGTCCCACTCCAGCTCTTCCCCCAAGCTAGCTGTGCTTGGCTCTGCAGTATCTATAATTTTATGTTATGTTTTCAGTGGAGAAGGTGCTTTTGCTCTAGCCAATCTGGTACATCACTTCGGAGCAGAGGTCCAGGGGGGACAGACAAGTGCTTCCACAATACTTTCCAAGGCAATTCTTAGGGTAGTGCTCACAGATGAAGAGTTAAAAACCTGCTATTTTACCCTAATACCTGGCAGCCACCTCCACGAAGGCAGAATGCCGGTCTGGATGGGGGCATCCGCATGGAGGCTCTTTCTGTGCCTGCCACCGAGGCAGCTTCGCTTGCTCCGTGCCCACATACGTGCACCGGGCTCATGGACCTGTGTAGACGCTCCCTAAAGATGTTAAACCATTTCATATTAGGGTAGTAACCAAGCACTTTCTGCTGTAGGAAAGCAAACGACATACTCTGCAAGCAGACCTTGAAGGTATGACAAAATCTAGCAAACTTCACCAATCTCTACCCCTTCTGCCATTTCAAACCCAAAAGAGGTATCTGGTAGATGAAATGTAGAACTAAGAGGATAAAAATTATGTTGAAATATGAGACTTCTCTGTTATTTTAATCTGATACATTTATATCTAATGGAGGTGCATCTGAATGTATTTTTTATATTTTTCAGTAAAAAAGCTCTTTAGGTCAGATTCTCAGTTGATGTAAATTGGAATCACATCCCGTAAGTAGAGAAAGTACTGTTATTTTGCTCCAGCTGAAAATCTGGCACTTAGTTTCAAAAATGTAGGATTTTTTTTTTGTGTGCCCCTTTTCTCTATGAATAAGAGAATGCTATTAATCAAGAAAAAGAAGTGTTTTTCTTCCCAAGAATGTTTTAAGTGCTTCATTCTTTACAGCATACCATGCAAGAAAAGCATTGAAGGATTTTGTATATCGTGTTTTTTTTTTGTTTTTTTTTTCTTTACCTCCCAGGTAGTTCAATCTGTGATTTTTGAAAGCAGTTTATTTGTGTCACCACTTAGTCAGTTACACCCGCTCACTCCTGCCAGTTAGTCAGTTTTTCCTGTGCTCAGCACAGGCTTTGCATACAGCAAGACAGGAGAGGTGAAAAAGTAGGGAAATACAAGCACAAACAGACATTAGCAGAAGCATCTTGGTGATATTTAAAATAACTGAAACTATTGTTAATTGAAAAAAAATGTTTTTGAATGTTTCTGCCCTGCTTTTTTTTCCTCTTTGTAGATATTTGGCTCATACTTGTTAATAGTATTTCCTGTATATGTCAAAGTGCTTATGAGCATTACAATTCACACCATGCCTCCCTTTTTCATGCAGAATATCATTTTCCTATACAAGTATTCCCGGAGCGAGAGGTTAGTAAGACATTACTTTGTATCTCTGATGCTGGTACCATTTAGCCCTAAATAATTAAGGACTTATCTCGCAGTTAATAGTTGCTCCTGCGACTGCTTACCTTTTACTGACACACACGGTTGTGATGAACTTTGTGTCTGTATTTTCCTCCCACATAGGGCGCCTTTGATTTCAGGAATATAATGATGCCTTCAGGACATCAGCAGTACAATGCCCGGGGAGAGATGGATGTGTAGAACACGCCAAGGGCTGCAGGGAGCCTGAAGGGACTTGCAGGACTTCCAGGAATTGGCTTCAGGATTAACCCTGTTGTCCCACAGCACAGCTGGTGTGAGAGGCGCGTGGGTGGGCTTGCGGGACACGAGACACACCACGCACGTTAGGAGCCCTGACCTGAAGGACATGCTTGACCAGCCCGCAGGGAATGGGTGCACCTTTTGGTCTTAAAGAGGAAGATATTCAGTCAAAGCTAATTTTCCTGGGCACAGTTGCAAGGTCCCTGAGGAATCCCATATCCCCCCCGCATCTCCACAATGGGACAGCCAGATGCAGGAAGCTCTAAGACAGATCAGATGAATCCTGCTGTAAGTGATGGATGAACAAAGTGGTTTTAGGGAAGAAGGTTGATGTGACAGCTCAATCTGGTGGATAAAGCACCTAAATGATGAGCTTGTACTTTGAAAGAAATGATGTATGGGCATGTTTTGATATGAGATGTAAGTTCTCTGATAGTTACGATGAAAATCAAGACTCTCAAGACTCTAATGGCAAGCAATCTAGAAAAGCTTATAGAAAACATTAATGCATTAGTTTTGAGTAGGGTGGGCCATAAGCAGAAAAGGAGGGATAGGATTGTGTGCTGAAGGTAAACAAAATACAGACTACGTTTGCATTAAGTAAGAACCATATATCCATCCTTTGCACTATGGAGAAATAATTATGTGATTTTGTAATTAAAGACTGCCCAATCATGTACACACAGACAGGTTAAATGAAGCCTTTTCAGGCAACCCCAGTTCTAGCACTTCCTGATTTTTTCAGTCTTTACCTTGGCAAATTTAATCACGTTCCCTTGTTGTGGGACTGTGTAAGTGTTATGCATATAGGAAAGCAGTTTTACTGTTTATTTCTTCCTAAAAACTGAATAGTCAGATCATTATTTCTTCCTGTCACAGAAGCTTTTCCTCACAATACACTTTAAAATTGCTTCCAAGCTTCTACTTTCCTGTTTAGAAAATGATTTTCCTCTTTCTGCTTTTAAGAAATATTTGCTTTTTCCTCCCCCTCCTCTTCTTGCATTGCCGCTGCACGGTGTTTGTTATAGCCCAGCTCTTCAATAGCACTGAACTAATGGAATCATTTCATTTGCAAGAGAAAAGCAGCGAAGCATTTGTTTGGGAAAGAAAGGCTGAGGCAGAACCTCCCAACAGCACGATCGTAAGGAAGATGTCCCAGTTATGGAAAGGTGGTTTGCTAACTCTTTTTACATATCTCAGTTCACAAGTTTCTCTCTCCCTTTATGTATTGGACAAGCCCTGCGTGTCCAAAGCCAATGGGGTTTATTGCAAGAGTGGTAAGGGCTGTTATTGAGACCGAGCAGTTTGTTTTAAACTGCTGGTTTTCTTTTTGAAGAACCTTTTACCGCTGTTAACACCTCTCTCAAAGGCCCAAGCAAAGTCAGTCCCTACTCTGTAACTGTGTTTTTGAGCAACGTCAGAATCAGAAGAATCCTGGGACCTGAAATTCTCATTACAACCCAAGCTGGACTGACTTAAACACTTTGTGAGTGGGAAAAATTTACGTATGAACACGTAGGACACCATCTGAAAAACCAATCAAGTATCTGAAGAGGCAAAGGGCTTGTTTTCCCTAAAAACCCTACTTCTCCAAATAAGTTAACAAACGGTATCTTTCCCCAGTTGTGATGAGCCAATGAGTATTTATGTGGTTGATCAGATACTTAGAGCTCTGTTTATCCAGGCAGGGTTTTTTTCCTCTCAGGTTTTCTTACACTGTTGCTGTTGAACTCAGTAGAATTAATATCATCAAAAATGATTTTATTTTCTTATCTGGCTCCAGGTTCTAAACTGTTATTAGCTCTACACAACCCTGAAGCAGCTCTGCTTTGTACTTAATGCTCTCAGTACTGAGAGGTCTTTGTTATTTCTTTCAATATTTTTTATATGTCCATTTTTTTGAAAATAAGAACAAAAAAATACATGCAAGGGTAGGATTTTGTTGGATGCACCAGGTCTTTCGTCCCCTGGGCCTCCAAATGTGAAGTGTAATCCTCTGCTTAGCCATCTCATCCGCCGTGTTCCACTTCCACCCCATCTTGGAGCGATGCGGTCATTTTAACCTGCAGAACACAACGGTGACAAATGTTAGTATCAGCTAAAAGATCATCTTTTACGTGCTCAGAATTATCTTGGTATATAAGCTTTGTCATGCTAAGCCTTTTCTACAGGGCATAATTATGACTGAAAAACCTGCTTTGGCATAAAGATGCAGCCCGTTCATGATCTCTGCAGAAAACAGAAGTATGCTTGGGCTTTTTTGCAGGGGGAAAGTTGCTCTGAGAAGATACTTCTTGCCTTGGGTAGAAGTGTGTTCATGTCCCTTTGCTTGTTGCTCCTTCAAAAGCCTCCAGATTCCCCTAGATTCCCCCGTAGCGCGGTAGTTATGAATCAGTCCTCGACTGTTAAACCCGAGAGATCTGCTTCCTATAGATAAGGCTGAGAAATAGCAGAAGTGGTCCCGGGGAGCAGAGGTAAACGCGCTGCCTGCCAGGCTCGTGAATCTCTCTCGAGTACAAGTGGGTGTCAGCTGCTTTTTGCAGTTGTTGTTGCTGCTTTAGCACTTGAGAGGTGCTTGCAGATGGGGTGAGTAGGGGAAGACTCACCCCTTTGCTGGTGGTGAGAGACACCAGTGCTAGGAGAATATTCCGGCTCCGAGTGTGAGTTCACAGCGAGAGTGCTAGGTGCGAAGATGCTCCGTGGGATCCGCGAGACGCGGCTCGTCCCTCCCGCTGCGCCGCGCGGGGAAGGTGGCCCTGCTGCGCCTCTGCCACCTGCGGCGCCGCCAGCCCGCCTGCCTCCACGGGGAGAGCGGAGCCGGGCGCTCGGGGAGCTCGCGCCAGCTCCTCCCTTCCCTGGTGGCCCAGGCTTTCTCTCGGGAATGGAGGCTTCCTCCCGCTAACAGCGGAGCTGCCGTGCGATCCGTGTGAGGGAAAGTCTTGGATCTTTGGAAAGGAAGGGGTTTGTGTTCAAGCAGGGAGGTTCTGCCCTCTACAATGGAGAAGTGGGAGTTGTAATACCCCCAGTATGTAGGCTCTGCCCTTGCTCTTCAGACCTCTACAGCTGCTGCTGGTTACCTCCTGCAGAAGGTCTAAAGGCACCACGAAGCATAGGGGTAGCAAGGTCCTTGCTCAGCTGGCGTCAGCATGGTGCAGGATTCACGCACCTTGGATCATCCAAGAATCATCCCTTGTTAATTCTGACTTGTCCCTTTCTTCTTCATGTGCAGTACATGGCACAAGATGGAACTGGATGGTGTTTGGTACAGGACTGCTGACGTGTGGTTTTCTGCCTGTTTTCTCTATCCCCTCACATTAGCAGTTCACATCCTGGCCGTGGCAGCCAGGTTCTCCTCTTGTTTGGGTAGCTTAGGCCTTACAGCTGCAGTGGAGCACCCACTCCTGCCCTTTGGGGCTGCTATTTCAAGAGAAAATGGCCATTTCTCCAGTGCTGGATGATGCAAGTTTTTATGCTGCCATCGTGCTCTGGAAAAACAGACGAGATAGTAGCCTTCTCTGTCCTCCTGGCTCTCATCCGGCCACAGAAGTGTGTGTGTGATTGCACTAACATCAAAAAAAACAGGTGAATGTGAGCAGACTTCTGCTCACGGAGCAGGAGTCCTCCTGGATCGTGCGCAGCCTCTTCTCTGCGCATCCAGAGAGGCTGTTTCTGTTGCTTCCCTAGGGAGACTATTCCACTTCCATCTGTTTTTTTTATAGCTGTGACTCTCATCCTGATACTTAACCCAGACTATCCTTTGATTTGCTGCAATTATTGCTCTTCCTCACTCTGTCTTCTGTGGCTATGAATAACTCCTCTACTCACTTTACACTGTGACAGCATTTATACTCGTATGTCCAGGATCACTTCTATCTTTATCTTTCAATCCTCTCCTCTTTTTGTTATTAATTTTGAGTTTTGCTACTCTACTGATTTGTGAAGTTGCCTAAGGTGACTTTCATGCCTTGGAAATGTGGGCCAGTGCCAGTGCAGACCCCTTAGCCTTGTTCCTGCCTGAGGGAAATCGGGATAAGAGCACTTCTTAACCTTGCCGTGGTGGTGGGATGCACGAATGACTGCAAGGCACATGGACGTCACTGCAAGGAAGGAGGTGTAAGTGGTAGCGGAGTACTCCAGGGCCGTGTGTGCCCCTGCTGCGTAGCACCGCATATTATCTCTTTAGTTTTTACTTATCCTTTGTGCAATAGTAAAATGAGATAATTACAAAGTGGAAGGAATAATAACTTTGTATTGTTGCCATAACCACTGAGGTATTACACCCTGATACCTGGATGATTATCTTAGACACAATAGTAAGGTGATCATTAATAATACTGAAGGACTTGCTACTTAGGCTGCAATTTTTACATCTTGTTTCTTGTACGAGCCCTATCTATTTCACCCACCTCAAACCTGTGTAAAGTGGGTATGTGTTGTTGCTTAATTGCTGTCTTTTTTTTTTTTTTTTTTTCAATGATTGCAAAATGAAATGGAGAAAAATCACTTTGAGACCCAGTTCACAAATCCCAGTTCTCAAGCACCAGGATGGTGTGATGTGAACTGCTTGTCTTTTTGCATGAAACCACTATGGGCAGGCTGTCACGGGAGTAGCTTAGATTTTTTCCAAGACCTGTAGTCTCGTTACTCCTTTAGTTTTAAGCCTTCAAGTTGAGGCCCTTTCTCGCCTTGTTTTCCTTGACATTAGGGAGTATTACACAATGCCAATACTTTTATGCTCAGAGTGGCACCCAGCCATATAAAACTGGATTTTAAGTCCACGGGTGCAGCTGTAAACACAGGAGTGGCAGCCAGCCTCGCAGCAGTGCTGGGGTCTGGGGAGTCTCGCTGCCCTGGGAGAGGCCTGAGGGACGTTGTGCAGCGAGTCCTGAGCCCCTCTGCTCCCGGGGAGCTGCAGTTGGGTTCGCGGAGTGACCCCCAAGATGGGCTCTACGAGCTTCCTCACACAGTTCGGGTGAGAACACAGGTTTCACTTGACAAAGCCACATGTGAGCAAAGCCAAGGCTGCCTCCTGCACATGCCCCGCTCCAGCGGCACGGTGCCACAGCAGCCCTGGGGGCGAAAACAGCATTGGTCTTCCCTCTGGAGAAAAGGGTTTTCCTGTGGAAAACCCCTTGCATGTGGCCTGTGAGGAGAGGACATCCAGCGCTGAGCTGGGCTTTGCCAGCCTGTGAGGACGTGTGAAACCTTTGTACAAGTCCTTGAAGGTGCAGGAGGGGTGTCTGACCAGCTCGAAGGGCAACCTGGAAAAACTAAAGGGGAGAAAAACCATCCAGTGAACCCTGTGTCGTAGCAGAGCTGAAGAAAGCTGCTACTGATGGGTTCTCCTGAGCTCTCAGCAGCCTGTAATTACCAACTGGCTCGCAGCTCACATACTGACAGATATCACTCAAGAAGGAAAATGAGAATGCCTTTTTTTATATACATACACACACACACACACACACACACACACACATATATATATATATGTATATAGTGAACCTATGCTGAACTCTGTGTGACTCTCCTCCTATTTATAACCCTGTGTGAAGTTCAAGGAAACTTATCCTGGAGGTTTCCCATGAGAGAGAACTGTGCTTTCACCTGACTAGAGCTCTCTGGAAATTTTCCCATTTTCTGTTTGATCTACGCGTGAACTTTCTCCACCCGCCGCCCCTCCTTCCCTTCTGGAGCAGCCCGAGAGGGCGATTGCAGTGAGGATTACACAAGCGGTGCCAGTTGCACACATGGTTTGCATAACTGCGCCGTGCTCGTTGCAGACACGGTGCCCCGAGTTCCCTCCGTGCTTCGCAACGGAGAGACGAGATCCCTATCTCCATTCCTGAAGCTGGAGAAATGCTGCCGTGGCCCTGCCTCGCAGCTGTGCGGAGAGCACCGCTTATCTCCGTGCCGCAAAAACAGGCACCTTTGGAAAAAAAAAAAACGCTGCCTAAAGATGGTCAGTGTGGCACAGCGCGGGGCAGAGCTGCCGGAGAGCTTGGAGCTCTTCCTGGAGAGCGAACGGCGGGCGAAGGCTCCGCCACCGAGGAGCGGGTGGTGACATTTCACAGGGAAGAGCGCTGTGGGCCGCAGGATCCCTCTCCCTTGGATACCCGGCGCGTGCGTGCGCTCCTGCCGTCTCCGTGGAGACGGCGGCTCGGGTGCGAGCAGCAGCCCTGGCGAGCGGAGCTCGAGTTCTGCCGGGCTGCGCCGCCGAGGCCACCGCGGCAAGCGGCTTCCCCTGCGCCTCAGGCACGAGCGCGCGGCGCCGTGCGCCCTCATCCCCCTCGAGCCCCGGCCTCGCGGGGCATCCGGCCGTGCGTGTCCCTCGGGAGACGTCTCCCTTCCCTTTCCTTCTTCCGAAGAGCTGAGTCAGCGGCACTGGCATGCCTGGAACTCGGTGGCACCGCGAGCGGGCAGCCCGCCAGCCGCATTACACGCGCCCTCCAAGGGACACGTCACTTCTCGCTCCCGCTCCTCTCTCCTCTTTTTCTCCCTCCCCCTTGCAATCTCCACCCTCTCCCTTTTATTTTTCCTTGCTGGCCCGTGTAGGTGAGTCAGAGAAACCTGCTCATCCACAACCTGTTCCTTCTTGCCAAATCCTGGAGCAGCCCTCCCAGTTTTTGTTAGGTGTCAGGAATAGGTTATGAAAACAAAACCTGGTGTAGACAGTGTACTAGGTAGAGAGCACGTTCTGTAATGAAAATTAAATGTGCAGTAAATATGCCATGTCAAATGTGATCCTGATAAAGAGTGATGTCTTTTGTAAGAGCCACTTTATTCCATTTCACGTGTAATATTGCTTTTCTTCCTTTAAAACACCAGGATGGAATGGGGAAATGATTTAAGGCATAAGTAAGAGCATATTTAAGAAGAAATGTCATCTTAATTCCTCTGCATTTTAAAACAACAGGAGGAAGGAAATTTTCTAGTGGGAAGATAAGTTGTTCGCCAAAGTGTTTTTTGAACAAAATGACCGGGCTTTTGATATCAATTGTAGTTGTACAAATCTAAAGAAACTCCATTGATTGATATCGGCAAAATTCCTCAAAGCTTACGCTACTGGTGGGTTTCTAACCCCAGCAATTAAAAAATAATGAATCTGGATTCTCCAGATCATGACGCTTAAAGCTGAGGAGAGTGAATGATGATAAATTGCTCTTTCATTTTTTATTTGCTCTTTGATACCTGTTTTGTGAGCGAGGAGGGAGAGAGAAAGGCTGCAAGGTAACTTTTCCCTCTGGTCAGCGGGAGCTGGAACCTAAAGGAAAGCACAGTATCGTATCTGGCTATGAGAAAACCACAACTGTGAGTAACACTGCAGGATCAGGTCTGCCTCAATCCCCAGAGCTGCATTTCCAGAGAGCAGCATCAAAGGATGGGTTCTTGGCACGGTGCATTGGAATGAAGCTGCCCAGCTTCACAGCATCCATCAGTAAAACTGCCCTGTTTGGCTTTTATGTAAGATGTCCACATTATAGCTGTATTGTGAAAAATGTGCCCCTTAGTAGGGACTCCCCCTTCAGTAGCCTCCTGTAAAGGAGCATTTTGTCCCAGGGGCTAAGGATGAGCCAGCTTGAAGACAACTTCCCAGTGCAGAGACCTGAGCACTCTGCCTTGACGAGTGTGGAGCTCGGCACAGATGTGACCTGGCCCCTGAGCAGTCCCTGGGACAGGGCCACACTGCAGGCACAGGGCAGGGAGTGGACCCGCCCGTGTCAGTGGGGGTGCTCAACCTGTGGGGAGAGACAGGCCTTGCTCGGGGAGGTCGAGCCCAACCGCACCATGCAGAGCGTGGACCTCAAACGCCTGAAAAAGGACTTGGCAGCGGCATTCACAACATCAGGGTTACAAATGGGGTGAGCCCAGGCTTCCAGGAACTCTGTCACCTACTACAGCTAAAAGATGTTCCACGTATCAAATAGTAAATGTAAGAAATAAAATGAGAAAAAAAAAATCTCCCAGGTACTGAGAAGTGGAGAATTTTCCACTTTTTTCTCTCTCGATTCAGACTTATCAGAGAAATCACCTGTTTTGAGTAGCCTGGTGGACTTAGGGTATAAATCTTTGGCAGTTTTTCATCAAGAAATGAAGTGAAATGTGTTCATAGTTTTTAAATTCCCTGTTTTTACGGGAAACTCTTTTAAGTACCTCTGGATATTTAGAGAGCTGTTTTGTGTTTCCCAGCTTTTTTATCCTTACTTTCAGCCTAAGTAGTTTCCTTTCTTTCCTCCTTTTCTTTTTCTTCCTCTTGGTTAAATTTCACACCCATATTTAATTTCCTTTCCTTTTTTGTCTGCTTCTCTTTCAGCCCTGATACAGTTTCTGAATCTGTCCAGGGCTTGTATTGCAAAACTAATTGCAACAAAAAAGAAGCACCCTAAAAACCCAGATCTTTTCCCCGCGCCCTCCCTTCTGGTTCTCTCAGCTAAATAGACCTAACAAAATCAAAGGAACTGCAAGTTCTCTGGAGCTGCTGTTATTTATTATTTGTGTTACTAAAGAACTGGGGAAGATATTAAGGCTAGCAGGAATTGCTGAATTTTATTACTCAAGAGATTAATGTAGCCTTACTGTCAAACATAGGCGCTTGATGTAGAGGTTTTTCTAGAGCAGAAGCTGTCCGATATCCAGGGCTCATTTCTCAGGGAATTAAAGAATCTCGTCCTACTCTAAAAGATGTGTTGGATGTTGTGCTGAGAATTGTCCTCCTTCCCAAAAAATGATCCTGGTTTTCCCTGCAAATATTTGGTGGCAAATATTTATGTTGTCAAGCATGCTAGCAGAGTGTAGCAAGAACAGAGAGGAAAAACACGCAGGTAAAAGGAATCAATCAGCTGTTTTTCTGCCTGACCTCGTTTGACACCAGAGATGCAAGAGATGACAAAAACATGTGCTTGAGCAGCAGATCTTGGAGATGAACACGATGGCGTGGGCCATGCTGCTTGCTGGGCAGTGGAGGAGGTACGAATAGAAATTGTGGAGTCCCAAAGGACCCCATTAGCTTCGCTGCTTGACCTGGTTTTGGAAGCAGTGTGGCTTTCCCAGATTAATGGCCTTGATCGAAATAAGTGAAAACTCCCCACCTCGCTGCTTGGTGAAGGAGGAGGAGCTGCCAGTGCAATTCCTATCGTGTCACTGTTCTCTTCACAACCGCTTAGTGTTAATACTCTGTATGCAAAACTTGTTTTGAGGCATTGTTAAAAAGAGGGGAGAACTTGCTTATGTAAAAGGAAGGAGCTTGTCAGCGAGGGGTACAAAGGGGCTGCACTCGGTCCAAACGTGAACTCAGGGCAGCCGATACGAAACGACTCCAGGGGGTTGCTTCAGTTTTCCTACCTACGAGGCTGGCCCAGTGTCTCTGCTCCTTTTGCCCGAGGGGGGAAATGGAAGGAGAAGCCAAGCACCTCCGCAGGGCGTGTTTGTCCGGCAGCATTCCTGCTGCGAGCGAGCGGAGGCATCCCCGCCCCGCGCCGCGAGGGCAGCCGCTCCACTCCGCCGGGAATCGGCTCCGCCGGGAATGGGCCATCACGGAGCCCGAGTGGCCGCAGGAAGTCCCGTCCCCTCCTTCGCTCCCCTGCAGCTGCCGGGAGCCCACAGCACCCGGCAGAGTGACTTCGATATCTTGTTAAAGGTCCCAGCGCCAAGCTGGTAAATTCAGTTAAGGCTTAACCTCTCTCTTAAGCTTCTTTCCACCCACGTCCAGGCAGTGCTGGGTATTGCGGAGAGGATGCTCGTTTCCGGAGGAGACTGTCGAATTTCAAAAGTCGCCTCTCTCTCATGTTCTCTGCACGGCCTCTCCCCTTTTAAAAGCAGGTTACCATAAACCTGGCTGCCTGTAAGAGATTTTGAAGCTGGTGAGGAGATAACTCCCAGTTTTTCTGTGGGCTTCCTGGTTTGCATTAGTTGATCTCACCATGACAAGTGCTGTTTGGAGAGAATTTAGAGTTGCTGTGAAACCCCTGGGACCCGCCTGGGACAGGGTGATGTTTCTAGAGTGGAGAAAGGATCCGTCATCTAGGGGCTCACAACGTGGGCTTGGGATGTTTGCCTTGAGATGTTCCAGACTCCGAGGGGGATCCGAGAGCTCCGTTACAGTTGATGAAAGAAATGGGTGTCAAGGATTTGTCAGTCGAATGAAGCCCTTCGTTTGAAGGGAAAAAGAGGTAAGCCAAGTGAAATGCACGAAAAGAGCTTCTCTCTGTAGCAGTATGCGTTTCTTGGGGTGCAAAATCAGAGGAAGTGACCTGGGTGTCAAACCGAGCTCTGAGGGACGTTTGGCACATCCATGCGCTGTCTCCTGCGCTTCACACTGAAGCTGCACTTCCCTTCCCTTCCTTTTCATGCGGAGCATCTCCAAGAGGTCAGAGACATGTAGGTCCTTCTAGACATGCTGCCTTTTGGCACTGAGAAGATCTGATAGTGCCTTGACCCTCCTCTCCTTTTCATTGCCCACGCGTAGGTCTTTGCCGCGTGTTTTGCACCAGCTGGCGAGCGCGAGGGGCAGCAGCAGCCTGTCCTGCAGCCCGCGAGCCTCGAGCCCTGCAGGTTGCTCCAACCGGCCGTGGGACCTGCAAAGGCAGGAAGCGGGACGTGCCATTCCTGCCTCCCTGGTTTTAGACGTTTCGTGGCTTCTGAGAGGCCGTGCGACAAAAGCCCTGCACGTAGCTGAGTGGTTAGGGAGATTTCAGTAATTACACGTATTGTGCCAGCGAAACGGGAGTTTGCTTGTTTGTTAAACTTCTGGCACAAAAAATGCCACCTACTTATTTATAACCCTCGTGGCAGATTGGAACATTGTTGTATCTGTAAAACTGTGCGGATCAGTTAATAAATAAACACAATCTGATGAATCCGATTAAATAACAGAGCCAATAACCACCAGTAGCTGCAAGATAAAGCATAATGAGCTCCTAAAGTAATAAAAGTCTGCAGAGTACAAACACGGACCTGCATCCTTAGCTGCTTTATGCGAGCACTAGTGTTTATATCGATTTGCACCACATCAGATTCCGCCCTCTGCTTTGTAGGCAAAGAGGATGCAGAAGCGTGAAGGAGCCTGTCCCAGCGAGCGCAGTTGCTTGTCGTGTGTGTGTGTGTCTGCACGTGTGCTTTTGCGGTCCATTCTAGCTGAATTGTAGCGCGGATAAAGTCTTCAGAGCTTCTATATGATCTGACGCGTAACACCGCTTGCTGCGGAAGATCAAGGGAGGACTGAACGTCAGTAGTGCCCTATTTCACTGCTCGCCGCTTATTTTACAATGCCATAAACAAGTGGCAGGTAGATGCAGGTGTCAGGCCGCTGTTTCGCACCCCGGAGGTATTTATAAGCCAGGCAGGCGTGCCTGGAACACGCGGGCTGCGTGGGTGTCGCGCTCTGCTCGGCCGTGCGCGGGGCGGCTGCGTGCACCCCCTGGCCTTTGGCTGCTGGCTCGGGCAAGGGCATGGCGACTTGTCAACACAACAAACTTATTTTTGGCTGCCGCTGTACAGAAAGTCAGGTCGAGCCATTTTTCACTGGCTGGGAGGATTACAACATCGGGAGCAGTCACATATCTATCAATAGGTAATTGATAATAATCTCTGCTAAGAGGTACTGGGCCAGGAGGTCATGAATTGAGAAAAGTTGTCCTTTTTCAAGCTCCAAGTCAAGGAGGAGGTGGCTGCTGACAGGCACGTATGTGGGTGTCTTGCTTTGCAAGGCTGCCGTTCCGAGTTGGCGCGTGTTGAGGTTTCCCGAGCGTCTAGAAGGTTCTGCAGGCACAAATCTGCCCATGATCTCTACTCCCCTGCACGGCCCAGCGCATCCCTCACCCACCCCGACACCACCAAGCAGGCCGGAAACAAGATAATGGAAACGTTGCTTGTAGATGGAGATGCTGGAACCCCCTGGGGCCCAGAAATGGGTCTCCATCCCATTTAGAAGAGAATTTGCTCTTTCAGAGGTAAAATTATGCTAACTGCTTTGCAGAAACTGAAAGCCTAACAAAACATCGAGTCTTAAGCAGGCCACTGTTGGAGCTGGCAAATAGTTTGAAGAAGCAGCCCGTGTTGTCTTGCCCGAACTCAAGATACTGCTGATTCTTCCTTCTGGCCTTGCCCACCCATCAGGCAGTAAGAGGAGGCTTCCC
>JAUBNY010000836.1:1962535-1976681 GCA_032275445.1 Crypturellus soui
AATTTCACTCCAAGTTTCTGTCATCCCCACCTCTCCCTTTTACAGTGAAACCTTGCAGTGATGATACTGATTTTTCTCTGATTCATTTGCTCTTGTCCCGCAGGTGAAAAGCTCATGAGATTTGGCTATCCAGACATTCACTTTGATATGAACTTAACCTACGAGAAGGAGGCTGAGCTGATGCAGTCTCACATGATGGACCAAGCCATCAACAATGCAATCACCTACCTTGGAGCTGAGGCGCTTCACCCCCTGATGCAGCACACACCAAGCACAATCGCAGAGGTGGCCCCGGTCATCAGCTCAGCTTACGCTCAGGTCTATCATCCTAACAGGATAGAGAGGCCCATCAGCAGGGAAACGGCTGACAGTCACGAGAACAACATGGATGGCCCCATCTCCCTCATCAGACCAAAGAGTCGAACCCAGGATCGAGAGGGCTCCCCCAGCAATAGCTGCCTGGATTCTACTGACTCAGAGAGCAGCCACGAAGACCGCCAGTCCTACCAAGGAAACTCTGCCTTAAACCCCAAGAGAAAGCCAAGCCCAGCTTATATGAAGGAGGACGCCAAGGTTTTGGATGCCACGAAAGCTTCTAAGGGCTCTTTAAAGGATATCTACAAAGTCATCAATGGAGAAGGGGAGCAGATTAGGGCTTTCAAGTGTGAGCACTGTCGCGTTCTTTTCCTAGACCATGTCATGTACACCATCCACATGGGCTGCCACGGCTACCGGGACCCGCTAGAGTGCAACATCTGTGGCTACCGGAGCCAGGACCGCTATGAGTTCTCATCGCACATTGTCCGAGGGGAGCACACATTCCATTAGGCCTTCTCATCCAAAGGGGACTCTTATGAAGTAGACAAAAAAAACTGCACATGAAGAAATACTGCACTTACAATCCCACTTTTCCTCAGACATTGATACACCTATTTTGTTGTTGCTGTTGTTGTTGTTGCTGTTGTTTAATTATTATTATTAACCTTATTTTTGTGGACCCAACCTCAGTTGCTCTGCCCAGCTTAAGAAAGGAAAGAAGGAAGAGAAGGGATAAAAGAGGGGCTTGCTGTCACTTATTGCTGAGTGACCTGACTTGCTTTTTGTGGGAATTGCAAGGCAGTCCGTTTCTGTCACAATTAGCTGTGTCTCATGTCCTATTTTGGGATATTGCTCAACTCTGCTAGGTGCTTTAAAGTCGTAATGAGATGCCACTCCTTTATAATTTCAGACAAATAGGTAGGAACATTTCAGAGGAGAGCCTTTTTCAAGTGTGTAGATACGGTGTGGGGTTTTGGTGGCTGGAGAAGAGTTGGGGGGGCTTTATTTTGCAGAATGAACAATTACTTTTAAAGCAAAACTGTTTTACGCTATGGATTTAGGAGCACGAATCAAAGTCAATATTCCTCTCAAAACGACTTTGTAGGGTGAGCTGTTTCCTGGGTTCAGTGTGTATTGCCCCTTGAGAATGTACAAAAACGTATGTCTAACACTGTAGCACATAACAGCAGTTTAGTTTCATAAGTCCGAGGGCCTTCTGTGGTAAGTTTGAGGCTCTGTATTTTTATTTTCCTTAACTTATGAAGCACCTTTTTTAGAATTGTTGATTTGCTCTTACTCCATGCCTGTGTGTTGACTCACTGGCTTCTTAGAGACCCTTGGGAGCCTTACTTATTTAGTTGCACCCTATGTTTTAAGAAATAGCATTTACAAATAACGTTTTAACCTTGCTCCTAGGACAGTAAGTGGCCTAGGAGTGGGTGAGAGAGTCTGTAGTTTACTCAAGAGGTTCTGCTGCTCTTCTAAAATCATTTGTTTTAAAATTGCGAATTTTCAAATGACAAAAGTACTAGTAGCAAAATGTTCTTTAAATATAATTATATATCTATATATACCTATATAAATACTTTCTCATTCTATTATCACAGTGTTAACCTCTTGGCAGCAGCCTAAACTAAGACTTGCAGCTGGGAAAACACTAGGAGCCAGATCGTCGGCCAGCGTTAATCCTCTTAGCTCCATTGAGTTTAATGGAGCTAATCCAGCTACTTCAGCTACATCAGGATCTGAGCCTTGATCATTTTTTCTCATGTTAACATTGTTTGCTAGTTTGCTGATGCAGTGACTTCCTTTTGTTTTTAAATCATCAATTCTGCTTTAATTTAAGAGTGGAAGTGCGGATTTTGCTGGATATCCTTGGCTCTTGGTGAGCATGCAAGCCCTTCAAACAAACAGATTGCATACAATCTCCCCAACTTCGTTAGAAAGTGATATATGAGATACAGATGCTGTGCTTTAATTTGGATTTATAGATATCATCTTTATTCATAATTTATTAACTTCACTGTAGAGAAAACAAACAAAAAATAAATTCCAGAGCAATTTCTTGAACTAGAGACTGGACAAAAAAAAAAAAAAAAAAAACTATTTTGCTTCCTCTCTTTCTCTCCCAGTAAATAACAAATCCAGCAACCAGCCAGCAGGTTGCATCACTAAAAACTGGGCTTAAACCTGTGCAACAGATTGCCACTGAAGCCCAACTGTTTGTACCAATCGCTGTGGAATTGTTTTTGTTTGGCAACACGAGCACAGCTTAAGAATGGAAAGATCTGCATGTGGGCTTAACCCCTTCCGTGCAAGCAGTCTCCCTCTGCTCCATGAGACCTTATCAAAAGCATGAAGTTATAGAAGTGTAAAGAAGAGAGGAAGATCGGGCCATAATGAATTCCCATCTGCTCCCTTCAATCTGCGTACTCTGTGCACATGCCAGTTTGCTGTTCGTTTTGAGGGTGCTGTTTTTTTCTTCTTCTCTTCCTAGACCTGGAGCATTTGAAAGTAGGAGCTGAGTGGTATTGATTGAAATCTTTTTACGGTGACATTCTTGGCAGCTAGAACCTGAGTTTAGAAAGGATACAGTAGATCATGGCCAGATTACCTGATGACTGCTTCCCAGCACTGAAATGCTATTAAGTAGGAGCTGGTAAAGTCTTGCAGTAGCCTATTAATTATAATACAATATGGAGAGAAATGTCATCTTGTGTAATCTAAGAGCTATCAAGGCTGGGAATATATGGGCCTTGGAGAGACAGATTTAAAGACCTATTCCCAACATTGTTCTTAATGTCATTGGGTTCCTCCCCTCCTTTTTTCTTCATGTGAATATAGAGGAAGTTCAGGCCAGTGAAGCGCTGCCTCCTCCAGACCATTCTGGGTTTCTTGTGCTTGCTGCAAAGGAGTTTGTGCAGAAGAGAAAGGGGAGATGCTGGAGGGCATTGCTTTTGCTCTGGCTCGTTCAGTGCGACTAGGAAGGTTGGCTTAGGAAGCTGCTGACCATGCTCTGCATCTTCGTGTGTTTGGAAACCCACAGACTGGGCTCTCCAGAATGGCACTTTAAAAAGTGGTTGTGAATTCTACTGGGGCAGCAGAGTCTTTTTAAGAGCAGCGTGCGAAGGGAACGATGCCAGGCTTGAGCAGCTCTCATGGAGCTTTAGGTGACCAGCGCCATGTCCCAGTGTCACCGGCAGGGCCCAGGGGAGGTCGTAGGCAGATTGCTGCCATCGCACAGGCACGGCGCTTTAGTTAGCGTCACCCAGAAGCTGCCTTCCTGAACGAAGCAGAGGTGCTGCGTTCATTTGTATCATCCATCTCGAAGACTCATTGAAGGTTTTTATCCTAGACCTAGGGAAGGTGGAAGATTAAATTCCAGTTAAGTTCTGAATCAAGGTCTATGCTGACATTTACTTTAGTGTTTAATTCCTACTTGGTATTGCCGTGGAGAGGGAGGAGTTGAATAAGACAGACAGTCCCAGCTCTGAAGTTGGAGGCCTGGTTGATGCAGGAGAATTTGTTGGAGAGCTTTGTATACATCAGCTTGCTCCTATACAGAAGTGTGCACAACTGGGGCCTCAGAGAAATTTTTTCTTGCGTGCCCTCTGCAGATTTCTAAGAAAAGCTCTCGAGTTTTGTCAAAATCATTAGTCATTCAAAGTGTACTGAGAGTTTTAGCAGATAATCCTTGGCCTGCAGATGCATTTGTTCTAAGTATCTGGTGTTTGAAAGCGAACCTGGCTGATCTTTATTGGACTTTCTTGAATTCTTGGAATCAGGTTTCCAGTTAAAAACATACATTTGCAAATTTAGAATTGGCTTCCTGTGAGCATTCCCCATTTTCATTAAAAAAAAAGCCATCTCTGCAAACATCCCTGCCAGTAAATCCTTTCACTTCATTTTACATAAAAAAAGGCAAGATTCTGACTCAGTTCAAATTAGTACAAGCCTATTAATTTAAATAGAAGTGTGATTGCTTATTCTGCTCTTGATATGATCCATATTCTTGGAGCAAAGGGCATTATCTATATATCTGCTGCTATGGCCAATGAATTTTACAGCCACCTCTCTTTGCAATCAGTTAGGAATGCACATCAAATATATAGGATTTTTCAGTAAAGCCAGCATTTTGCTCAGTAATTTATGGGATTGAAACAATTTTATTCTCCTTAAAAAGTGCTTCCATCTATGAAGTGATGTGAAAGGTGTTTAGGCATGAACCTTTATTGGTCTGTATTAGAGAGGAAAAATCTAACTAAATTTGTAAATCAGCCTGGTATTTTTAATGATTTTTACAGCCCAAGGGCACGGCTCGCAAAATAGCCACATAGAATTAAATTATATAGTAAAGAGTAAAGAAATTCTCAACTTCAAGATTTTCCATATTTCCTTCTGTTAACGTGAGCGTTCCTAAATTTGGAGCACCGGTCAGGAATTAAACCAGATCCTCCAAAACTGGCCTTTAATAGGACATTATTACTGTCATCTAGGTCCTGTGCTGGCGTTTTCGTGTTTGAAAAACAGCCCCTGGAAAGAAGCCCCCCTGAAAGAAGAGTAGACACCCCTCCTCCAGAAAGGGGCTTTGGAGATGGAGCTAGAGAGAGGTGCTTATTTCAGCCAAGGACAGGAGTAGCGGTAATACGGTTCCTTCACTGTTTAATGCTCTTTCGTTGCAGCCCTTGCTGTGTATTTTAATAATGGGGGTGAAGGGAGGTTACACTGTTACCTGAGTAGCTCTGCTGAAGTAGAGCAGTTTAGGAAAAGTGAGATCAAATTGGCTACGATGCAGTTTGCATCTTACCTTGGTTTACTGTCATTTAAAGAACAAAAACGGATGCTAGTAATGACCTGCAGTCAAGAGCAGCCGGGGATTTTGAGAAAGTATATTTATATGTATGGTATCATATTGTTAATATATATGCTTTATTGTATATGTGCCTTTTCCAAATGCATTTTGAAAGCTTGGGTTGTCATTCATGGTATCTTACCATACCCTTTCAAAATGCAAAACAAAAACCAACCAACCCAAAGTAAAAATCCCTGCTCGAATGGCATAGCAAGGCAGCTCCCCCTTCCTTTCTGCACCCTCTTTGGGAGAGGAGACTGGCTTAGGTATTCAGCAAAGGGATTTCCTGGAGTGAGTTGACTTTAAGAGTGGAAAGGGCTGAAAATTACCCAGGCAAAGTGCATTTGAGCTCTCCAGCTAGAGCTGCTCTGAGCTGGTCCCAGCCAACACGATCATCCACAGCCCCATCCATATGTCCCTTGCTGAGACTTTTTGCAAGAGTCCCCAGCTGCACCGTACCCTGGAGAGCATCATGGCAGGGAATTCTTGTTTCCTTATCCTTTGCAGCTTCAAGTGAAGCAGACTTGAAAATGGTGTTTGCTATGTGTTTAACTTCCCGTTCAGGACCAGGAGCAGACTTTGCTGGCGTTTTGCAAAAGTGCGCTTGCAGCTGGAGAAAGCAAAGCTCCTAGGACGCTGCTGCTGCTGCTGCGCTGGTCAGTGAGCACGAGAGGAGAGAAACCACCCGTAGAAGGTATCAGGGGACCCGTTTGTATCTCAGGCCAGGGAGGACTCGCTGTCAGACATCGAGTTGTATTTGCTGGTCTGCCTTGGTGTAAAGCGCAGTACCATTTTGGTACTTGCCTGATGGGCTGGTGACGCAGTTTCACAGTGGTCCCGGCACACCGTGAGTACGAGGGAGGGAAAGGGGCAAAGAGGTAGAAAAGAGGCAGAATTTGCTTCCAAGCAAATATATATATATATGTATATTCCCTGAATTATAGCCTGGAAAGAATATTACCCGTTTCTGTTGTAGCCTAATGGAGCTGTGCCAGGAAGCGTGTGATTGCTGTCCTCCTCCTCCAGAGAGGCTCCGCAGGGAACACAGGACGGTCGCGAGGAGGTAACGTGCTGGCATTTCCCCATGCCACAGGCATAATAGTAGGTCAAAATGACAATAAAAATGGCACTTATTTAAACTGCCCCGCTTTGCAGCTGGCGTCTCCACAGACCAGCCTTCCCGTTATCCCAGTTCACTTTCCGGGATGCTCCCGTGGGTGGGAGCATACCAGGCCATGCTGTCCTGCCTGAGACGCTTTCCCTTTGCAGTGCCTATCATGGCACCTAGTTAATCCATGCACAGAAAGGACCATCTCCCTTTCAGCAAAGTCTTACTCTTACATTGCTGTAGTAAAACCTAAGGTTATTTAAGACGATTGCGAGAATCCTGTGATGTATTTACTAGCAGTATGTGAAGGATTGTAAAGGTTCAGTGGTGATGAAGTGGATCAAGGCTGGAGGGCGGCTGTGTTTGTGATTCGTGTGGGCAGCAGGGTGGCACTCAACCCAAAGCTCGCCGAAGGCGGGCGCTGCTTCCGTACCCGGGGTCCGTGTTGGTTGTAGCTCTTGGCGCGCACGGTTACCCTCACAACACCCCTTGGATTTGATCTGGGCACCCGCGGGAGTCTGGCAGTGATGCACGTGCTTAACTACCGCTACTACTCGTTAGACGAGGGCCTTACTCGCTGATTTGTAAAGCACAGCAACTTCTGCTCCTGTGGTCTCGGTCCTCCGGAGCCGCTGGCGAGGTGCTGCGGCGGAGCCGCGCTGGCTCCCGCCGGCGCGTCAGCCTTAACCCCTTGTGCGCTGCGCGAGCGCTCGCGGCCGGGATCTGTCCTGGGCAGTCCGGAGCCTCCCGCCGAGCGCGGCTCCGCTCCGGCCGCTGCATTTTACCTCAAGGGACGCAGCCGAAGCGAGGCGTCTCACAGGGGAGGGAGGGCACCGAGGCCCCTACTATGCACTTACTGGGATGGGGCGCTGCTTACTGGAAAGGGCCGTTCGCTTTCGAACCCGCTGCAGCAAGGGAAGGACTCGGGGCTGCTTCTGTGGGAGCCCGGCTCCTGAAACTGTGATAGCCCTGGGGCAAACGCCAGGTGTTCCCGGAGCTCGGACGCGTCCGCGTCCCGCGCGGAGCGGCCTCCTCTGCGTCCGGAGGCCGTTCTCCTCCCGCTCCCCCTTTTCCTTCTCTCAGCTTTAAGTCTGGGCCTGCTCTCATCTCCCGTAGCTTTGGGCTGTCTAGGGGTTTTTTTTTGTTGTCGTTTTGTTGGTGTTGTTCATTGGCTGTACAGTCTGTTTACATATTTTTGTACTCAAGTGTAGTTTTATATTAAAAACAGGAAAAAGAAAAAAAGAGATAGTCAATTTGAGGAAAAAAAAAACTATTAAGGTACGTAATCTTTGTAACACTTTAAAGATCTAGGGTACCTTCAGAGATGACTCCACAGCGATGTACTTATAATTCTGTATATTTGCCTTCGTTTTTAGTTGGTTTTATTTTCTGGTTGTATTTTTTTTCCCTAAAATGTATATCTTTTTATGAGGAACTGGAAACTTTTAATGCAAATGTTTAGAAAGATTTAAAATTGTAAAGTAAAAAAGTCATATAATTTTTTTTTCCTGTTGGAAGAAAATGCTTTAAAAGAAATTTTACTACTGTTGTATTCCAGGGTGGGGGTTACCAACCCCAGATTTGCTTCTTATGCTTCATTCTTGGATCTTGCTTTCTAAACATGCTCATTGCAGACATGGATGATTGCTTATATTAGGCTTTTAAAAAGAAAATCACCAACAAACCCACCTTTTTTGGTTACTTTTCTGTTCAAGTGCAATACTTTCCCTGACGTCTTAGTAATGTTACAGTGGTTTCTTTTTTCTTTCCTCGGTCAACACAAATCAGTGAAACAAAATGCTCTATCTTAAATACATTCAAAGATAAGATTCAAATAACTACGTAAATTAAGATTGTGACTGGCAAAAGGTTAGAAACTGTAAGTTAAGGCTAAAGCCCATTCCTTGACTCTTGCTTTTATATGACATTGAAACACATCCGGTGGTATGAACTACGGGCAAATGTGTTCTTTCTCTATTTTATAATTGCAGCTTTCTTTTTTTTTTTTTTTTTTCTTTTAAGAAAAGCACTTAAGATCAATGTTTATTAAAAATAACAAAAAAATAAAAAACTCTTTTGGTCTGATCCAAAACCCACTCAGTGGAGATTCTCGTTGGCTTTGATGGGTTTTGGATTAGGCCTAATCTCTTAGCTAGGGCAAAACTGCCATTTACTCTAATGGGAGAGATTTGCCTGCATAAGAATTACAGGACTCATGTCCTTTATCTACCTGAGAGACCAGAAAAGCTTCTTTAGAGTTGTCCTTGTCTTATATAAGTTTAGATGGGACTTGTTTTACATATCATACATATTTATATATAGTGTATTTTTAATGCCTTTTTTTCCCCCGTAGACTGAAGCCTCTGTTCTGTAAATATGTGTGTAGGTACGTAATAAAAAAAATCCCATTGAGATTTCTTGGAAAGGCAGTTACTGCGCATGCACAGTAGCCACTTTTGTCTTTTAAATTTGTATTTAAGATACTTCTTTTTAATAATAACAAAGGTGAGGAGACTGTATCCCATTCTGACTGATTGCCAAAATTATTTCCCAGACTCTGTGTTTGAGTTCCAGAAGAAAAAAATCCATTCAGTGGGTGACTGTTTCCTTCTACCCACGACTTCACACTCCTAGGGCCAAATCCTGATAACCTCCTGCAGGTTGTTCAGGTCCACCCAGCGACGGGGACCTTATGGAAGCAGTGGGATCACACCAGAACACGGGTGAACGCAATCCCAGGCTGGGAGGCCTGGCCCCTCTGTCACGCGCCTGCAGTGACTCCCCTGGCGTCGCGCCCTGCCCGCTTTAGTGCCGAATTCCACACGGGCTGTTTTTGCAAAGCAAACCGGGCGAGTGGCCACTTCTCTCCCCGCGTCCAATTCTGAGTTCTGCGGTACATGTTGTGACCTCAAATTGAGGAATCTTATAAAATAATAAGGTTAGGGTCTGTTCCAAAGCCGAGTGAGGACGCTGGGAACTGTCACGTTGCTTTGCGTGGGCTTTGGAACACGCTCTTACAAAACAAGTTCAGGAACAATTATGGTAACAGTGGTGCGTGTGAGCAACCCCAGTGTAACCTGTATCCCCCTGCTAAAGAGTTTTGCCGCTGTAGACTGAACTATGGGACTTGTTTTCTTTTTCTTCTTAGTATCCATGCATACATTTGGTTGCACATCTGTATGCCTGTACTCTGTACATGTGTGAGTGTTGTACAGCCACGTGAGAGTGTGAGTCTGTGTGTGTGTATAAATAAAAGAAGCTGCAGAAACTTTGTAATACTTTGTGAAAAGGATTATATTATAAAGGTTTGTACTGTCTTGAGTGCACAGCTACTGGAATAAATGTAGGGAATCTCAGGAACAAGCATATAATTTGTCCAAGAATTATTTCTTCTCAGAAGTGTAAGTGCAGTTTTTAATTCTGTATATTATTTAATATTTTACCAATAAAAATAAACTTCTGACATGAAAGGGTTTTCCAGTTAAGGTTTCTGGGAACGTTGGTCTATGCTTACGTTTTCTTTCTTGCAGCAGCAGCCACAAATGGCAGTTGACACCTCAAGGGATCACACTTCTACCTGATAACAAATCCTGTTGAGTAACTAGAGAGACTAAAGGGGTTGTGAAACTGGTGAACTGGGCCCAGATGGGTGTTAATACCCATCTGAGCTGATGACACTCTTTTTATTAGTTTGGGCACATAACATTTTTAAGTGCGAATTAGTGAGTATTCCTCCTAAGAGCCTTTCTTCAAGATGGTGGCATCAATGAGGTACCTGCCCTGTCTTTGAAGTGAGTTAGTGGCCCGAGGTCCGACGTTTTATGGAAGACACTCAGACCCTGTAAGCAGGTACCTTGAACACCTTCCCTCAGCATAGGGTTTGGGCAGAGATCCTCTCTGTGTTATCCAGAGGTGATCTTCCCAGTTTGCATTTATTGGATAGTTCCCGTTGCCTAATTTGTTCTTTCTTTTGTAACACAGCTATCGGTCTGGTAGCATTCATGGTAAAAACTCTTCTGAATAAAAGGAAGATCTCATGAAGCTTCGTAAGTTGTTTGTTGTTTGTTTTCAAAATCTCTTGTAAACTGTTGTTTAAAGATTAACTGGCCTCTCCCCTTAATAAAAATGTCCATCGTTGACATCAGAATGGAAATCACTACAGATGTCATCCGAATAAAACTCCGACTTCCTTTAAGCTGTGTTTGAGCTGTGTTGTCTCAGAGAAGAATGTTTCTGTCTGATGAGCAGGATTTCCCCTATTTTTAATCACTCACAGTTGCCAGCTTAGTAAATTTGCTTGAAAAAGATGCAAGATTCAGATAATGTAACAATCTGAATTTTAATATGTAGACAAGAAATCACACTGTGCCATTGTAAGATGGTAAAGGTTGGCTTGACCTGCTTGAGCTCCTGCCCTAAAACTCACTGCAGTCAGTGATGCTCTTTCCATTAACTTTAGACTCGTTAGGTCAGGCTCCAAGAAGATGTGGGGAGAAATTATGGGGCAAGCTTGCTGGAATGCTGATCTCTGAGCCTACTGCTCTGCAGGAATAAGCTTCTGGGCCCGGTCTCAGGTTATTAAGGAAGAGAGAGTCCTAGAAATCTCCTGGCCGTGCTTCAGGGGCACGGTGTCGTCCGTACTTGCATAAAATGTCTGTCTGAGAGTCATACGATGGCCTACCAGTGCCTTTTGCTCAAGATCACTTTGTCAACAGCGGAAAGTAAAGGGCAGGTTGACCTCACCCATTGCACTTTATTTAGGCAATAGGAAATCAGGCCTAATCCTTTCCCTGCATTATCTTTACTGCAGCCTTTACTCCTTTTTACAGCTTACTCTTCTACAGCCTTTTCCTGCTTTAAATGAATAGAGAAAGAAAGATTTAAAGATTATTCTGTGGTCAGTATCTGTATATTCTACCATCAACAAGCCTTAATTTGATATAGGAGGAAGCTGGTTTCAAAGTATTTCATAATTCGGTGCTCCCTGTGCTGGTTCAAATGATGCAGTCACTGTTGATTTTAAAACTGCAGCATCACTCTTCATGTTGAGTGTGAAGTATTTCTAACTTGCTTGTTGGACTTGTGTCCAACACATAGGAAGAAAGCTGAAATTCACGTTGTCATCAGAAGAGAATGAAGGCAAAAGCAGGATTTGGAGCAGTGCGTTTTGACAAGTTGCTTTCTTTAAAAAGGAGCTGGCCATTTTAGGAAAATAGAGAATAACAAGAGGCTGATGATTCAAGATCTTCCTGAAAGGGTTTTGCTAGATGCACATGCTACCTCAAAGGCTAGTGAAGGGATAAGAATTCCAGTCTCGAGAAACCGAATTTTCTAGCAATCATCCCAAATGAAGGCATCTTTTCTAAAACCTTATAATTTTCCCAGTTAATGCATATTAAGTATTGGTCCCTGGCTTTCACCTCTGCAGCTCTAGTATTTTTATTTCTGTGCAATGCATCCAACATATTTGTAGAGCTTCTTCTGACTGCGAAGTTGTGTTTTTTAAAAAGGGCTGAATCTAAATACTTCTTCTCCATCTCTCTTCTCAAATATGAAATCCCAGATCTCCAATGAATCATTTTCCACCAAGACACCACAGAGTATATAATAGAATTCTCTTAATGTAAGGGAATGCCAAGCCCTCAAAATCACATTATGAAACACACAATAATTGAGGGACTAAAAATAACTGTTGCTTGGATTGCAATTTGAACATACTTAGTTTTTTTTTCCTTCTTTTTTTTTGTCAGTTCTAATGTAATTGGTGCTCAATAAACCCAGCGTTACCCTTCTGCCCTTCAGTAGTTATTTTTGTCTCCTTCTGGTGTATCTGGTGTGGCATGTCATAATTTCCAGCGTGCAATTATTACTGTTTATTTCTTTCACAGCCGAGTACCTTGCGAGCCACGGTGACTCCTGCATACAATGAAATACGACTTGAAAGGATTACCGTGTAAGTACTTTGGTTGCTTAAAATTTAAGACTAAGAATGAAAACTCTTTTCAAATGGACACACTTGCAAAATAACCTGTGTGTCCTACTAATTCCTGTTGCGGAGATTACGGAGGGAGGCCCAGAATACGACATTTACCAGAGGCTTCTGGTGGCGGAGAAATTCAGCCCTTCTAATGAAACTATTTAAATGCTCAAAATTATCTCATTATTTTTCATTAATCCTTGCACACCAGCCCGCCTCCACACACTGTAATTCCATGTTACCACCCATGTTCGCGTTAAAATAGGAACAGATTATTCAAGACTCCCACACA
The DNA here is from genome assembly GCA_032275445.1 of Crypturellus soui. NCBI lineage: Eukaryota > Metazoa > Chordata > Aves > Tinamiformes > Tinamidae > Crypturellus > Crypturellus soui. The sequence goes on from JAUBNY010000836.1 coordinate 1,975,083, forward strand.
AATCGTGAACCTCTATCCCTTCTGATCTGTTGCCACGAGCAGGCCATTCCTGGGACTGAGGAACTTTGCCATTAGGCAAGGAAAAGGCCATAATCCTGTCAAAAGGGCACTTGTGAGTTTTAGGCATTGCCTATTTTTATTCCTGGCAAAAACTTTACTCGCACCCGGCATCTAAGTGTGGATGAAAATACCCTGTCAAAAGTGATTTTTAACAGAAAATAGGTTTTCAGTGAATGCATTCCCTATGGAAAGTATCTGTTTTTCATAGATTTGGGGGAATTGGGGGATTTTTCTCTCAGTAAGAAAGACTGAAAATCTAAACCCTCCAGGGGTTTCTGGGTTGTTTTATTTGGTTTTAAGAGGAAATACTTCTGTCCCCTCAGCTCCTGTTTTCATATCAGTTCAAATAATGTCAAGACATTCATTTGCTGCTCTTTCCCATTATTTTTGTTACTTTCCCAGTTTAAGGCTGGCTGTGTGTAGTTTATAGGGTGTGGTAAGGAATGTAAATTATTATTTTCATGTAGGTGTGGTAGCTATTCAGTTGTAAATCCTGTTTTCAATCCTTCTGACTATTTTATGTGTGATCCGCAATATTGATCTGTCTTCAGGGTAGAGAACACTGCAATCTATCAGAACAGCGACTTTTATTCCTCACTAAAATAAAGTATTCTAAGCAGTTTCCAGTGTGGCAGGGAAAAAAAAAAATCTTGCTTGAAGCTCGAAGATTTTTTTCTCTCCCTTTGAAATGTGCAGAAGAATTTGTTTCTGTAGCTGATTAGTTTTTATCGACTAGTTGCAAAAACTGACTAGCCATCGTTTTCAAATTCAGCTCCTGTGGTAGTCTGCCAAGGACTGTCTCTCGCCCCTCCATAACTGACTTACGCAAACAAACAAAAAATGTTACCTCTCAATGTGACTCATGGTGGTGAAGAAACAAGGATGATGTAAAAAAGAGAGCGCTCTAGTCATTATTGGACTTCGAGCAAAGTTGTCAAGTTGTTTTCAATTCCATGATAGTAGTCAGAGACATGTCTGAAACACAGTGTGTTCTTACCCAAACTGTGACGAGGCATTTTTGCAGCCTACTGTCAGTGAGCAGCACCTCCAAAGCCTCCAAGATTTAACTCTCTAAAACCCCTTTTTTCTGAAGTTTAGTAGTTTTGTGAGGTCTAAGCTGGTGCATAAAGCCATCTTTGGGGTTCAGAAGTTCTCGTGGATGAGGCAGAGGACTAGATCTGCATAAGTTGAGGGGCCTTCATGGGGCTAAGCTGATTTAGACCATTTGAGTACTTGTCCCAGTATCTTCATGAGCTATGTCCTTTGAGCTCCTCTCAGAAGTTTATCTTGTTACATTTGCTCACAGAGATGCACAGTGTGCACATATATGCGTGTTCTGATGGTATCCATAATAGCTGCCAAAATGGGCTATTTAGATCACATCGCCTGGGTTAGTGCTGCTTGGCTTCTAGATGGCAATCCAGTCTACACTTCACTCACAGATACTCTGGAGAAGCCCAGAGAAGTGGATAAAGAGTATGGTGATTGCAGATGTTTATTCTTCAGACATAGTCCACGCACACATAGTCCAGGGCATGT
>JAUBNY010000836.1:1976781-1991224 GCA_032275445.1 Crypturellus soui
TAGGAATCCAGTTGGTAGTATTGTGTATTGTGTATTGTGTCCTAATGGATGACCTGAAAGCAACCCAAGCACTGCTAGCTTGAAAAGATTCTCATTTTACTGGAGTGGAAGAAATTTTTAGTGTTTGGGCAATGGCTGCATTTCCTAAGCACAATTTAGAGGCCTGCAGTACATACAGAATGCAAGGTTGCTACTCTTTGGCCATGATAAGGCATTTAAAATGCTTTTTCTGTGGAGCTCTTTTTAAAATACAAATTTCTTCAGTCGAATGGTCTCTATTTTTGTTCAACTTTTGCCCCCTTTCTTCCAGAAGAAAAACATATGTTGTCTAGACACAAAAAAGAGTAAAGATTAAACCGTTCTCTCTTCCTATTGATCATTTCTTTCGTGTTAGTTGTTAACTCCTTCAGAAATAGGTGCTGCTCTAGCACATAGCAAAAATAGGTCCAATCTCTAAAGATTTTATACTGTAACTATAAAAGAAAATGAAGCTTCTGCTAGTTTTCTGAAGTCAAAAGATGTTGGGATGTTGGTCAAATGAGTCCAGCTCCCCAACGGATCCAGATGGGTTTGGATAACTGACTCCTCCTAATCTCTGTCATGTTCTCACTAATCTGTTTTATCTGTGAACTTCACCGGCTCTGTTTCTCTGTTTTTGGTCAGATCTTCTGATAAGATGCTGAATGATCTGGGTCAAAACCAGATCTAAACGAGACCCTGCAAGCAACACTGTAGCCCTGTTTGCAGTTCCTGCTGAAAACTCCCAGGTACTTTGCTGCGCTGTAATCCAGTTAATATGTGAACATCGATTTTGTTTTCTCCGGAGGGGGAGAAAGCGATAGCAGTATTGATAGAATACCGTTTCTATGCTGGCCATATCTGCTGGAAAGTAAGTTTTGAAGATTAAGCTGGTGTGATGCACTCTGTACAAAACACTTCAGCTGCTCTTAGGAGACAACTTTATGTAACAGATGAAAGGTGAAGGACTTCGTGTTTAATATAGACTCCGTTATAAAAGAAAATCAAGCTCCTGGGGAAGGAAAGGTTTTGAAGATAGCGTCACTAGCTGGTTAATTCTGCTTCACGCTGACCTGCTGGCTTGTTAATGACCCCTGACTCTCCTGTCCTGCCAAATTCAGATGAAGGCAGCAGGGGCATGCACTGCGTGTAGGCTGTGTAGCCAAGACCTCATTGAGACCCGTGCTGTTAACAGGAAACCCTTTTCAGACTGAGTTGTGTAATTCTGAGCTGGGTTGAATAGGAACATGCAAGACCCCCGATGCAATTTTATCTCGAGTCATTTGCCCATCCTCTCACTTGCCACTGCACAAACCTTATTCCATTTGGCTTAACCCTTTCAAACATGGACCAGAAAGCCAATCTTAGTGCAAAGCATCAGGTCAGCACTTAGGGAAGCTTTTAGGTGAGGATATTCTATTTTGGGCTATTTCCCCACGTAGAGAAGTTCTAGTGCTTATCTAGATGGAACAAAAGTCAGGCCTCTTCTTCTAGATAAAATGCTTTCCCTTCTAACTGCCTGATGCCTTATCTCTGGTCTTGCAGCATCAGTCATATAACCATTCTCTTGACCCATTTAACTTTTTGCTTTCAGCAGAGCTATAAGGATTGGGATGGAGATGAGGAAACTTGATCCACGAGTAATGTTTTCTTTTGCTTAAAAATTGTGAAAAACTCTTCAGGTTCTTCACACATGTATGACCAGGGGAGAAATTTCTGTTCTTAATCAACTGATAAATTATCTATGGAGAGTGCTTTTAAGAATGTAATTCTGGTACATCTGGTTCATATAAATTGTTGGCTTTGAGGCACTTTTAAGAACCTCCTAACGAACAAAAGAGCATTAGTAATACCATCTGATGCTTGCCACCTTGTTCTCTTAGCCTGATTTAAAAAAAAAAAAGGGAAAAAAAAAGAAAAAAAGGAATTCACATATCCATATCCAAAGCAATTTCTATGAAATGAGTATTTTAGCAAACATAGCAATCTTCTACTGCTCACCCATTGAGCCTCAAAAACAGATAAGAACTGGATACAGGTAATCAGGACGGTGATAGACTCTTGACTTTCAGTTTGAACTTAGCCCACTGGCAGATACAGCCAATGCCTGCTTGTTTGTTAATCTGTTTGGAATTAGGTTGGTGCTCTTAAACCATTTTCCAGTGAATGATTATCCATCAAAATGGTTTTTATCAGCTGGAACAGACTGGTGCTGAAACTGATAGTTTCTTTGAGAGACACTGTGTATGTAGGTAAGTAGAATTCAGCCAAATTTCCCACCTGAATGATAATTTTTCTGAATATCTCAGTTCTACAAGGCATGGGTAAAGGTGACTCATAAAATACTTTTTTTTTGAATCTGCAGGAAAATAAATGCTGCAGAATGATAGAGGTGACTTAATATATTGTCACTGCATGGTCTGACAAACCAAGCAAGTATAAAAATTCTGGCAGTTGGAAGTATGATTGTTAAATTGCAGGACTTCGAACTGTCCTGGATAGACTGCTGGGTGGAAGCCAGGTAAAGAGGAGCTGAAGACATAATTATGGAGTAGGACTAACATAAAGGTTTTCCCTTCCTCCCAAAACCTGTTTAAAGGACTAATTTAAGAGCTGCCAGTGATGCAACTGAAGAGACACTTGGTTCACTTTACGCTTCCCAGATTAAGGGAGAGGTGAGCAGGGATAGAACCCAATGGCAAGGGTCATCACCAAGTTCTGCTTTGACGAAATGGCAGAACAAGCCAATTAAATCAATTAATTAAATCAATTAATGAATGTACTTACATGCCCTTTCACATTCTTGCACTTAACCATCATTACCTCTGTTAATTGTATGATGTGTCACCATTCCACCCACTGCTTCCCATGAACAATTTCCCCATGTCATCTCTTATTTTTCCATGCATTCATTCATAGATGGAGAGAGAGAGAGCGATGCCTGTTTCGCCAGTAAGAAGCTATTATTTCGCTATTCTGGCATATTGAGTTGCAGTCATGTATCACAGATCTTTGGCTTGTCACCTCCCAAGTTCTTACTATTCCCTGTCATTTTAAAATTAATTCACTGCTAATCACTTGCTCCACCCAGATGACACCCGACTTCTCACAAGGCACCACCTGATACGTCACTTGGAAAGAGTGAAGAAGGGGGGGAAAAAAACCCCAAATTTAACAGTTGCGCTTGTTGTAGGTCCCCTGCAAAATCCCTACCAGCAAAGAGACCCTCTGGAAGGACAGAGCCGAAGCACAGACTGGGGACAGCAGGCAGTGCAGGGAGGCATCGCCGCGGCCGCCCTCCAGCCCTGCCATTGCCCTGGGCTCCCCGGGAAGATAAGCGGCAGGAAAGAGGTGCAAAGACGCGTGCAGCGTTGGGAAACAGGATGCCCGTGTGGAGTAAGCGAGCGGCTTGCTCGCGCCGACGGATAAGATCGGGGCGAGTTCCCCTTTCGGCTGGTGCTGGTCGCGGGGGAGAGCCCTGGCGCGCGGCGCTTGCAGCGGCTGCGGGAGTTCTTATCTGTGGGCCCAAAGCAAGACAGCCTCAAACCACAGCTGGGAACGTTTTGAAACAGATTTGGCTTGCCCCAGGGGAAACGTGTGCGGGGAATAACAGACCAGTGTAGCTGTAGACCCACGGCAGCGAGATAAAGGCCGCAGCTGCTAGCACGGGGATCAAGCAGGGTAGTGTGAATATTCATCCGTGCGTTTCAGAGTAGGGAGGGACAGGGACCTTTTTGTTTCTCAGCTCTTCTCACTATTTTGTTTCCATCTGGAAAGTATATGTCCACCTTTATGTGTGTGTGTGTGTGTGTGTGTGTGTGTGTGTGTGTATATATATATACACACACACAAACGTGATACATACATGTATATACATACATACACCCACGTATATATGTGTATTTAGAGGTGGTCAGGGGTCTGTATGCACATGCTGAGAAGTACAGTGAGCTAGAATATACCAAAATAGTGATTGTGAGCATGGGGGTTGTTGGAAGTGAAAACTGCGTGGGGTACCTGGGGTGACAGTCAGAGGCAGAGAGATCCAGAGCCAAAGGCTTTGGTGGCCTCACTTGAAATATGGACCTCCCTTTGGTCGCCGCAGAACAGAAGGACGTTTTAGCCAAAGGCACTTTTTGTGCCTCTCAGGATGTCTTACGCTTGCTAAGAAGTTCTAGAGAAGAAGCAGAAAGTGGAATATGTCCAGAGAAGGCCACACGCAGTTTGAGAAGGGTTCTTTGGAAGAAACCTTGGGTTAATCTAGACAATTTCCATCAGATAAATTACATTGCTGTCCTCATTAAAATAATGGACCTAATATTAAATCTGCATGGAGGAGTGAGGGAAGGAGAGACAGAAAATCAACCACAAGTGGAATAGGTTAATATAAAAAGCTAAGGTATTCCAAATAAAATTGATTCACTTTATTTACTCCCAAATAAGCATCTCAATCAGTATAAATCAATATTAATAGAAGCAGTAAGCATATCTCAGTTTAGGCTAGTTTAAATTCTGTTTCAAGGGAGAACCAAACGTAGATTTCCGGAAAGCATTTTAATACGCTAATGCATGAAACCTGCTGTCAGATAAATTCAGATTATCTTGGATAAGGTATTGTTAAACGGAATGGAAACCAGCAGCAGAGGTAAAAGCAAAGAAACTGTTAATGCTGATTTGTTGGGAACTGTCAGAAGAGGAAAGTGAAAACTAGTGGGGTTCTAATTAAAATTTGTGTTGCTGTGCTTACCTCTATATTGGTCTGGTAGTAAGAGGCATATTTGAGTCATCTGCAGTGACAAATAGAACTATTTTATTTAATTTTTCTAAGTCTATCAATATGAGAGAAGTTCTTTTTTTTTCTCCTTCAAAACTTAGTTGTAGGAGCTTTGACACAATTGGCACCATTTCTGGTACGAAGAAGTTGGCAACTTTTTCTCGTTTGTAATGACTCCTAAATTCTTTGAAACCTAATTGCAGAGTGTGTTAATCTGATCTTTACAGGCATTTCACATGTGAATTGGTGACTGGGCACATTCCTGCCCGGTTTGCAATTTGTGCCACCCAAAAGGGAGAAGTTAATGTGACAACCCACCAAAAATTCGACTAATGAAAAAGGTCAAACATATTATTAAGCATTAAAATTCTGAGAAATCCCTGTTGTGAAAGAGATTGTAAGAAGAAGAGGAAACAGCACAGCATGAACGATCTCTCGTGATAATGATCTCATGAACAGAAAGAGCAGAGGAAGTGGCACATGTGTGGTTATTCCTATTACAATATTTGACCCTCCTGCTCCTGATCAAGTGATCTGCTCATGGCTTGGATTGAGAGATGTTGCATTGAAAGAGGTTAGCTATGAAATACTACTGCCTTTGCTTCTAAATTTAATTAAGCAAAAGGCAGTTTTTACTTCATCATTATGAAATTGTCCAGTCCCCACAAAACATCCACCTTAACGCGGATGTTAAGGGCCTTCCAGTGCCCCGTAGCTCAGCCACGTGCACAGCTTCACTGCTGGCTGCGAAGGGGTAGTAGCCTAGCCCCACGGCACCGGGGAAAGGGAAGAGGGAGGGGATGACCCACGTTGTGTCCCGAGAAGAAAGAAATCACCTTTGATAACGGCTGCATTTTAATGTAAGGCACTGTTATCCACACAGCAACGCAGGCAGTGAACAAGGATCCGAGTTGTTTTTAGAAGGGTTTTTAACATGGATGAGACCATTCCACTACTTGACCGACAAAAAAGCAATGGAAAAAAATGACCCCATCACCTTCCCCCCACCTAAATTTCTACCTACTTCCAATAATAATTTAGAAACATAATTTAGAAACTGATACTTTAGAGCCACAATAGGACTGGTGCCCAGTATAGGAGATAAACCTTTTCTTGTCTCTTTGCAGTGTCATTAGACTACCTAAACTCTCACATTAAGAAATCTCCGGATGAAGTTTATACCAGGCTTGATGCTATCCAACAGCAGGGAGGTTCATCGTGCAGGGGGGCCAAGGCACATCTCCAGCCTGTATCTGCTCAGGCCACCTTTTCCCATGAGGTGGGTAAGTCCTGGCATCACGGCACAGACCTCCCCGGTGCCCGCACGGTTGCTCAGGTCCGGGGGTTTGTGCTGCTCTGTCGTACCACACAAATCTGCTACTGCAGGACCTCGGGGTGGAGTAACTGGCCGCGTGTCTAGCAGAGGTTCTCGTTAGAGCCTGAATGTACCAGGGCTGGGATGACTCAACTGGGCACCCTGGGATGCTGCCTTGCTAATTATTCAGCATTCGTCAAAATATCTTGACTAACAATTTTGCAGGTTATATCAGAGTAGTTTGTGTGGCTCGAACCATTGTTTTCTCCTATGAGGACTGAAACACAAAGAATTCTTAAAAGCCTACATTTTTTAAAAAAATCTTTTTTTTTTAACTTTCTTGCTCCCTTTTTATCCATTCACTATAAAAGGAAAAAAAAAGACAAACCCAGACAAACAAATAACTAATTGATACCTGTTATTTTGCTTTCTGCTCACTTTTATTTCTTATTATTGCTTGCTATCTGGTATTTTCCCTCCCTTTGGATAGCTTATCAAAGAAATAAAAGGGGAAATGAAACTCTGGTGATGCGATGTTTTCCAGATGCATCTAAATTCTGCTAGGCGGAGAAGAAAAGAGAAAGTCAAAACCAACTCTGAAATGTTTCAGTTTCAGGGCTCCAAATATTGTCCTAATGTTCTTAAAAGCACTTTAGGACACTATCTTGATATGCATGTAGATGGTAAAGGATTTATCCTTCCCTGATTGTACTACTGAAATCCCTTGTGACAACTGTTCTACCCATCGTGCAGCTGTTTTAAAGATCTGTGCAATTTTACTTCTTAATTTTTTTTTTTAAATCTCCCAAAACAAAGAGCTTCCTTTTACCTCCTTCAGACGTCTTTCTGGAGAGGGCTGTTTTTAGGTCAAGAAGCCGACTCTGGTTTCAGGTGGCAGCCTGTCAGGCAGGATTTTTTTTTTTTTCCCCACAGATGAATGATTGGCCTAATTCAGGAATTCTCCAATTATGATTATTCTCTTTGGGCATGAGCGACACACCTGTAAGAGCTCACGGAATACATTTTGCAGTGTAAAAATGGCCTTCCCTCCCGCACGGGCACGTGGAATCCCTCCTGACACGGAGCAGGCTGGCGCGCCTGCCTCGGTGCTCGTTGAACAGGGCCGCTAATTGCCCTGGAGCCAGGCAAAGCGGAGGGCGGCTGCAGCCCGAGTTTCCCAGTGCCGTGCCCGCGCCGGCGCTCCGTAACCTGCAGCATCCCCGCTGTTCCTGTTGTCCCTGTCGTCTGCGCGAGGGCTCCCGGCGGTGCCGAGTCACGGGATGACTTTTCAAGCGGCGGAAGCGGCATCTGCGTGCACAAAAGGCATTAGCAGCAGGGCTGGCTGAGCACCCGGCTGCTGCTGCTATGGGGGTTGGTGGCAGAGCACTCCCGGGAGTCTCGTTCCGCTGGGATTTCCTCTGGCTTTCAACAGATCGGTCCCCTGTGCCTTGTGCTGTGAGTAATAGCAGGAGCAATAGCAAAAGAAGGGGAAACTGAGGCATCTAGCTGCTGAGTCACAAGAAGTATATCGGGAGCAGTGTAACTCTCAAATATTTTTGAACATCACAAGGCTGAGGGGTTTCGAGGAAGATCAGAGTGCTGACAGCTGTATTATCTCTCCAGACAGTGGAGATGGAGCAAGGGCAAAACCTGTCGTAGCGGAAAGGCAATATGAATCTGCCCAACCTGTGTGTTTGTCCCCTCCTGTGCGTTTAGTGGGGAGGAAAGATTTAATTAGGGAGAAAGACGAGTAGCAGTTTGGTTTCCATGCTGAAGCTCAATTCTCATGGCTAAGCAGAACCGTTTCTTCCCGAAAAGCTGTGTCCGTGAAGGTGGGGTGTCAGCTGAGCTGACCCACATCTGTCAGTAAGTGTGAGAACGCCTTGAATTAGAGCAGCCCGGAGAAGCAGTGCCCGCGGGATGTGGCTTATCGAAGATATCAGACCCCGGCTCTGACAGCTATGAAATCACTTTGTCAGCTGTGCTAGGTGAATGAAGTGCAGAACAGACCCTGCAACTAAACCGTGTTAGGTAGTTATCAAGGAGTCTGTCTCCAAATGGAGACAGTTTCTTACGTTAGCAGTTGGTTAGACTACTCTCATTTTCACTTCACGAGACTTAAAGCAGTCTCGTCTTGCAGTGGAGGTGATGGCAGGCGTGTGGCAGCTACGGGATATCTAACTTTCAGGCAGGTGTTGAGCACGCTCAACATAACACGCAGCGTGATGCTTCCTGCGTGGTTGGAGGTGTCCGGCGGGAGTCAGCGGTCCCTGAGCCGTTGGGGAGGGCGGTGTGTATTTTGGGGGGTAGCTGCAAGCAGGCAGAGAGCACAGTGAAAGTCTGAGGCCCCATGAGCTGCTCTGCACCCAGGAGGGCTCTCCACCAAGCTCCTGTGTGGGCACAGAAGAAGCCTGGGGCTCTTTCCTTAGGTCTCAGCTGTTCAGGAAGGGCTGGGCATAAATACGGGGACGCGCCAAGGATGCAAGTGACGCTTCCCTGTGAGCCAGGATTCAGGCAGCGGTGGTGTTGACTGGCCCAGGTACATAGGAAAAATCACACCTAGGATAAGCGTCTTGCTCCTAAAGCAAACAGACAATCTAGGGAAAACCAACTGATGTGGTGGGTTTGTTTGGAGGTGCAAGCATGTGGCTGCAACCCTTTGGAGATAAAATCAAATCCTGTTGCATCTTTCCCTTCTAGAAAGGGAGGAGCTCACATCTGTCAAGAAAGACTACACTGAGTGGTTAAAGAAGGTATGGAGGAAGTCTGAAAGAGATTCTCCTCAACACTCGCAGTTAAGCAAATGGTTAAAATGGAAAATGTTAATGTTAGAAGAACTAGAGAGTGCATAGAGCCTCTATTGGATATTTATGTAATAATTTCTGGCTCTGGTGTACAAAAGTACCTAAGGGATTTGGGCACCAAAGTCTCGCTCATTTTGCCTGGCAGCTTTGAGCCTCTCAATCTTGTGCAAAACCTGTTGTAATATGTATATACGAAGAGTACGTATACTCAATTTATTATCTTCAGATAATTTCAAGTCTCACTGACTAGTGGTGACTGCACAGTGAGTTTCTTTTCCATTGGATGAATTACTCTCAAATGATGTTTTCATTCTCTCAGTGTGCAGGAGAGATACATCTAATTGTCTTCAGGCAAACGCTGAAATTAGGTCTCATACATCTTGGGAGAGCACTCTAACCGAGGAGTAAATTGAATAAAAGCTGGTGGTGCCAGAGCTGATGCTTCTGCTCCCTGCCTTCTTTAGGAGAAAGGATGAGAGAATTCTCCTGCTCAAACTCTTAAATTGAAAGCCTGAAGTGATACATTAAGGAGTAAATCTCAGGCATAAGGAAATCTCAGAAATGTGGAGTTATGTGGAGAGGTGAGGTGAAAGGCATCTCCATGCTGATTCCTTCCCATGTTGAAGTTCTCCCTCTCCATTTGTTGAGCTTGGGCTTTGCTGGGATACTTGAATGTGGCTTCTTCTGCGTCATACGGCTCTTTCCACCCATTCATCACACAGGAAACGTCTCCATCCACTCCAGCTTCTAGCTGCTGCTTTTGGAGAGCTCTGGTAATGCTCTGGGGTGCAGATCTTCAGGTCTTTTTAAAGAGTTTGACCCAGTAAAGTCAATGAAAGTGTAAACGTTGCCTCTGAGAGCCTTAGGACTCACCTATCTTTAGAAGCAAATTCATAATAATCGGTGTAGTGAATGCAAAATACAATAGCTCTCATTCTGCAATAATAGTTGGTTCATTTTAGATTTACTTAATACATTTTCTTATTCTGGCATAAGAGCATTCAGAAACACTCTTCTAGTCAATTTTCAAGTGTTAGCAAGCTGTTTTTCTTGGTCTCACAAACTCAGCTTTGAAGTGGGAATAACTTAATTTCCCATATGCTGTTGAAAGCTACTTCATATTGGGACTCTTCTGTATATTCATGCAGAAGTTTAGAGGAGCAGGTGGAAAATATTTGGCAAAGAAACTGAGTGCTGAGGAGCTAGAGCTTGGAATGATGCAGTCGATCTACCCTAAGTCTGTATCTTTGAGTATTGTCAGCGACTGATTACGTGAGTTTTCACTGTGTTGCTCTCCAGCGGGGGAGAAAGCCCTTGAGGAGATGGCAGAAGATTTCAGCTCAATTCTGATAGCTGCATTTCACCAGATGGCTGCATTTATCTGAGAGGAAATGGTTAAAGGCCGTTCTCTCGCTCTGAAGCTGTACCGCGAACTTATTGGGGTACTAACAAAGCAAAGTTGCTTTCTGTGAATGCAGGAAGTGGCCTCCAATAAAGCTTACAAAAATTCACAGAAAAACGAACATAAAGTCAAGAATCTCCTCAACGATTCATGTGGCATTTTATTTTGAGCAGTATCTCTCTCTCCTGTTTAAAATACAGAGGCTCGAGCCGTCACATTGAACTGTTGCCATCGTCCTAGAGGAGAAGTGTTCATCACCCTCCTGCAGCAGCGGTTAAGGGAGTCTCACTCACTGCTTTTCAAAACTGCATGATATTTCCCCGACTACTAGAAGCTGATGTTAAATCATCAATAAAACACTTTTCCTCATAGCAGAAATGGCGAGATTGAGGGGGGTTTTTTTTGTTTCTCTGGCTTTTTCTTCTTCCAAGGAGCGACGTTGTGTGTGCAGAACTAATGAGGCTCATAACTCAATAGGAAAACTTGCTCAAACTTCCCAGGCTGACTTGACTGGGAGCACCAATAAACTGAGCCCAGAACCACAGGACTTGGAGAGAGTAATACGCATGGATAAACAGCTGGTTTGGCTGGAAATTGGTTTTCGGTATTGTTTCAAATTGTGCCCTGAATGGTTAAGTTCATCCCTGAACAGCTGTTTGGATGTCCTGGAATGCAGGATGATATCCAGGCTGGCTACCAAAATCCACACACACGCTCAATATTGTGCTGGAAGAAGGAGAGAGGAAACTAGCACAGACCAGGATGGGAAAATTCCTCATAGTTTTAGGATTACCCAACTCTTAGAAAATGCAGTGAGTGCTCCTGAGAAATCCCACCAAATCCTTGCCTGTCTGTGAAGGAAGGATCCCATGATCCCATAATCCCTTATCTCTCTGTATCCCTAGGAGATGTTTATTTAGCCTGCTCTTAGAAACTTCCAGAGATGGAGCTCCTGCTATTGCCTGTGCTTGGCTCCCCTTGCAGCTTTTCCTTGAGCTGAACGAGTATCTCTCTGGCTGTAACCTAAGACAGTTAGTCCTTGTCCCACATGCAGGGCGTGTGTGGCGCCTGTTTGCTTCATATAATTGCAATTTGGAATTACTTCCCATGTTATTGCTGCTGCCCGTAACATCCCTGCGAGCAGCACTGTGGCACTGCTGTGAAAACTCCCTCGTGCCGTGGCCGGGCACTAGGACTGGAGCTCCAGGAGCCCCAGGCTCCCCGGTCCCACCAGAGCCAGAAGGTGGTCGGGACAGTCAGCCGTTGGCAAGAGCAGTCTTGGAATAAGTCAGAGCTGGCTGCAAATTAAGCTGTAAAAAAATAATAATAATAAAAAAGAGTCTGATAAATCTTAGACGGAAATAGGTGCATTTTAAATACAGGATAGTTCTTTATTGCAACCTCTATTTCATTTTGTTAATGCCCTTGATTTATTGTAAAAGCTGGAAGAAGTAACTTTGTGAGGCAGGATAGCGTGTGTTTGACTGAGTTCGTGGTATGGCAGTAGCTAAGAGCCATGAAAACTAGGAAGAAAACAGCTGCCAGCTGTCCTGTCTAACTAGGATGATCCTGATTTTCTACTTGCCCTGTCAAATTGGGCTGCCACAGTATTTTCCGGTAGGGCCAGGGACAAGATTTCTCTTCAAGAGCTGCCTTTGTTCCCAGCAGTTTGAACCATGTTTTCTCTGTAGGCTGTGAGGACTCCTGCAAAGAGAACTGTGTCTTTCTTCTCGCACGTATCTCCATTTTGCCTACAAGGAATGCCAGGTACTGAGCCAGGAGGATGGGAAGAGATTTAACCTCTAACATTCAAACTCTTTCAGCAGAGAACAGGACCACATCTAAGGTGATATTCATGAAAGCGTTTTGGAAGAAAGGGATTTGCCAGTGGAAGTTGCCAGAGGAACGTGGCACCCTCTCCCCATCGCAGCAATTGGAAATACCAGCCCCAGATTTTTTGTCCTTCCCCCTGGTAAGGATAGAAATAAGCCAGGTAAGACTTCACCATCCCTTGATAAGAAAACGCCTGTGCTGGGGAAGTTTGTATGTGTAGACTGGGTGGATGCTTCGAAAGTGTGCATGAACTAAGCTATGGGACTCTGAATTAAACCCAAACCCCGAGTGTTGAGGTTTCCTGCCACAGAAAATAAATATATTTCTGCAGCTGCTTGCAATGGGGATGCAGATATATGTTTTACCTTGCATACTCCTGTAGCACTGCAAATTTAGTTTAAAACTCCAAATTTTAATATTTCTCCAGAGGAAAAAAAGATAAATTTTTTACTCTTCAGGGTTATAGTGCAAAATACATAGGAGAAACCTGAGGTGATCGTTCTTATACTTCTTCTCTTGTTCCGGCAGAACAGCACTTTCAAGACAGATAAAGGACATTGTGCATTGGGATGACCAGTTAGATCTGATAATGTATGAAACAAAAAAAAAAAAAAGAAAAAAGATACTACTAGAAAAATACAAACTTCAGGCATTCAGGCATGTTCAAAGTCCTTTAACATAAGTTGAAAGTAGATGCTTAAAAGTTAGCTAGAGATATTTATCCATGGTTACAGATTAAAAGTCTATTTTATGTCTTTTTTCCCCATCAGGCTGTTAAAACCACTAAGAAATTAGCTTTGACTCTGAATTTTCCTGCATAATGTAGGCCTGAACACATTTTTTTCTTCTAATATGCAAAATAGCTGATTTTTGTCCTGCTCTCTATATTTGAAGTTAGTCCGACATGTAAATAGTGATTATGAAGTTAGAGGATTTTTTTTCCAAGTCTTTTTTTTTGTGCTGAAAGAACGAAGATGCTTGTAGGAGTGAAAGCCACAATCCACAGCACTTCAGATACTTTCTTGGCTGCAGATTTCGCTCTGTCCTATGAATTTCATTTCTTTGCCAGGATATTGGGGATAAGGGCGTTCTTAGACATCCTCACGCAGCTGTCTCGAAGATAAATAACTCTAAGGAATAAATAATACCCCTGCAGGAGGGTGGGGCATATGGAATGTGTAAGCTGGACGTGGGATGTATGGGAAGGCTTATACTGAGACTCCGAACACGCAGTCCAGGGGCTGGAAGGAGAAGTACAGACTTTTTTGAAGAATTTGAGCTTGCCCAAAACGGAGTAGCGTTTTCAAGCCCCCAGTGCCAACGTCTGCCTTTCCGAAGCCCGCGCAGGCGCCTGGCTCGGTGCGTTGCATCTACAAGCGCTTCTCAGTGGGCTGCTTCGTGGGCTGAGTACATCAGAGTACAGCGATGCGGCTCGCAGAAGCGGCAGGTAGCCTCGCCGCGCAAGGTGCTGGGTGCTGCTGCAGGGCATGTGGCAGCTGCCCCGAGAGCTCACGGTTCAACACGACAGTGTGGCACTGCGCAGGGGGAAGGAATACAGCGTTTTGGAGGGCCTAAGGAGACACAAGGGCACATGGCTAGAAATGTTCTCCTGTTGTGCGAGGGGGAGAGCCCATGTCAGCAGACCGTGGGCAGCACGCGTAGGCTGCCCAAGCTGCGGCCGTCCTTAGCACACACGTCAGGCAGGATCCCCTCCGCCCCGGGGCGGGAATTTGCAGGTTTGGGTCTGACTCTGTGCTCTGCTGTCAAGTTTTAGTGTCAGCACAGAGGGGAAACAGGCATGGTTTCCCACTTGCAAGGACTGACCAGCAGCGCGTGCTCATCAGCTGCTGTTGCACGAATCTCAGGGCAAAGACGAGGAACACATGAGGATTTAGAGCTGTGGAATGTGCATAATGGCAAACCCCTCTCAGCGTAATTCTGCCTCCGTCAGCAGTTTCGGTATCTTCTGGGTGAGCATTCAACACGTGTGCAGCGGGGAGGGCCTCTTCCCTCCTCACCGCGGGCAGAAATCCATCCAAGCCTTGGCTGTGCCTCGGTGGGCAGGAGGCCGACAGCGAAGGGTTAACGTTTCCTCCCCTTGGCGAGAGTGACGCCCGTTTCCCTCAGAGGAGGTGAGCTCCTGCGGTCACGGCTGCGCTCCGACCTGGATGCCTGACAAATCCCCCGCGGGCCAGAGCGCGGGTCAAACGCAGACGTCTGGCGAGCGGAGCCGCGGCCGGCACGTCTGCTCCGGGCGCTGCGCCGCGGAGGGAAGGCCGGCATGATAGATGGTTCAC
>JAUBNY010000836.1:1992930-2003246 GCA_032275445.1 Crypturellus soui
GGTGCGATGCTCGGGGGTCCTGCAGGGGTGCAAGACACTAAGTAACCTCATGGGGTGATCGCAAGTAGCAGCCCCTAAGCTCGCAGAAGGGATATGATTCCCCCAGGTGAAGAAACAGGAGTCTCACTGAAACAGGACTGCGTTTCCTAAGGCTTCCACCTCAAGTCCTACGATACTTTAATGTGATGTACGTCCTTCTTCATCTTCTGCACTCAATGGAATATTCTCGGGGTGAAGGGAGGAGCAGCCGCATCAGAGGCAAACGGTGCCATGTGCGCCGAGCCGTGGAGGGGGAAACGTGTTCACGAATAGCAGCGACTTGGCAGAGGGTTGCGAGAAGCAACCTGCGCTGCGCAGATCTGGTGCGGCTGAGGCAGAGCTGCTCGCTAGAAGTGACACGACACCAGGCGTCCTGAAAGAGTGCCTGGCTGTTCGTGTTCCTTTTAATGGAACTATTTATTACGATTTGGAAAATGTAATTAAAAGTGAAATCACCCATTTGACATATGGTTTATTGGCCCTGTCTAATTAAAGTCTGTCTAGGAGAGAAGTGCTGCAGTAAGCGCAGGTGGAATTCCAGTGAAATTCTACTCCTGAAATACCTTCTCAGGGCATGTTCAGACCAGGAAAAAAAAAGAAAAAAAAAAGATGGAATAAAGCTAAATAATGCTGGCTGCAAGAAACAGGTGAGATTTCCTGTTACACCTAGTTTGTTTCTCCCTGTTGCTGTTCCCTTGAATAGATGCAGGACTGGAGCAGTACGACGTGTGTGAAGTAATCTCAGAGCTGCTCTCAGAGCTGGCAGATTTGCACTGAGTTTTTACTGTCCCCCTGCACTGCATGGGAACCATATAAATATTTGCCCTTTGCAGCCCACAGCTTTTCAGGTGTGTTTCCGTGATTTCAGCAGGCTCAGTGGGTCCTTTGTAAATGGGAGGAGATCTCTCTCGGGCTTCTGCTCTGCCTGAGAACTGATGGGGCCTGGGGTTGGTGCTTGGCTTGCTAAAACATGCGCAGAAGTCAATGTGTTAATGCTGATTTTTATCCATGCAGGGACACAGGAGGTTGCAATCATCTGCACATGACTGTTGCGTGCACCAAAACCGGACACCTTCCCAGGGTGGCAGGTAGATCTGACTGCAGTTTAGGTCACCTGGCCTCAGATGGAAGCGTTGCAGCAGTCTTGAGGTGTTGCTGGAGGAAGGTCGCTTCGGGTACGTGAACGGCACTGTCACTGCAACAGGGGTAGGTTTAACCAAGCCAGCACTAAACCATTCCAGCTCCCTCAGCACCCTGCCCCTAGCCAGGCCTCAATACCTCTGTTACAGATATGGAACTGGTTGTAACGTAGATGAGCAGAGCAAACTAGTTTTTTATTGCAGGATCGCTAGTCCTCATGGATTTTCCTGCCACTCTGTCAGTATTTGGTGTTTTGTCCAATGCCTGGCTCGGTGCAGAGGGCTTCTGCTTTAGGTAGAAAGTGCAGGCTTTACTCAGATAGTTCAAATTCTAGCTACAGCTCTGAGCCTAGCTTTTGCATTGGTTACAGGTGTCCTCCTGCTCCCAGGCACTCTAAATTCCTACTGAGATGCACCTAGACCTCGTCTGTTCGTTGGGCTTGGTAAGAATTAGGGAACATTTCTAAATCACTATGCATGCAGTTCTGGTGGAAACCTTGAGAAAGGAGGAGACACAGAACCTTTCTTCCCCATCTTTTGATTTCAAGCTAGTGTCATGTCCTGTGCAGCAAGTGGCTTGCCAGCTCTTGCGAGCTCAGAGCTATTTACTGCTGGCACAAGGATGCTGTGCCCACCTCTCGGGAGGCCAAACAGCTGCCTGCCAGCCCAGCGGAGCTCCCTGCGCCACCTGCACCCTTCCCACGGCTCCTTTCAGCGCGGCACGACGGAGTAACGCGGATGCAGTGGCTAAGGGGCTGCAGTCCCCTTTGCAGGAGGTGCCTTTCCTAACCAGCCGGCACGGGAGAGCCGCGGCGAGCCGGAGCGGCGAGAGCTTCCCTTCTGCTCGCAGCAGGCAGGAGGGAGCAGGGCCCTTTCCCAGCCCTCCTTTTTATTAACCCTTGCTCTCACACCTGTTCTCGCTCTCACACCTCCGGAGCTCCTGAGCCACTTCTTGCACCTCCCACAAGTGCACATGCTTTTGCTCCAAGAAGCTCCCTGGATTTCGGACTTGTGTGTGATCGGAATGAATTAGAATTGGCTGAGGCATGGGATTATTGCAGACCTGTCACTTCACAGTATGTTCCTGTTACAGCCCACACTCATGTCTGCTAGTATTTTAAAGAAAACTTTAATTAGCATCTTCCTAAGAGTGTGAATAAATTGTTTTGTTGTTGTTTTAGGTTTGGTTTTGTTTTAAGGAAAAAAAAAAAAATAAGTGTTTACTCACCGAGGAGATGTTTCCAAACTCTTCATCCACTCTAATCCTGGATCGCTGGTATCTCAGCGTGCATCTGACTGCAAAGCTGCGTGTGGTGGTGTTGGTGGGAGGAAGGTTGCTCGGGAGTGGGGTAAGACATGCCTTGGCGGCGCGCGCCGATGTTGAAGGATTCTTGGGCTACGCTGAAGCAATGTTTTCTGACTCCTGATGGCCAAATGTCTCCCATGTGCCAGCAAACTATTCCAGGAAAGTCATTCCGGGTTAAGAAGGCTTGTGTCTGCCTCTCCCCAGCGTGGCAGCCTCTTGACCTAAGGTCTGAAAGGCAGGGCTAGGCCTCAGTGCCTTAAAAAGTCCTCAATAGCCCCGGATCCTCTGTCTAACAGTGCCGCAGTCTGGGGACGTTGGGGCCATCTCCTCTTTGCTGCAAGTACCGTGTCTGGCCGGTGCTGTTTGCTGTTTTGTACGTGGTTTCAACGTGAGCCCAGGTGGGTTGGGTGATGTTTCAGGCATTTGAGGTACTCCAAAGACCTGCTTCATAGGCAGCAAAGGGATGTCAAGGAGGTTTTGTGCATGGTTCAGTTCTTGGCAGAATTACTTTAAATCCTACGGAGATGAATTGTATCAACGGCGTGGAAAGGTATCTACCTCCTCAACGACAACGAAGCCATGAAAGTGGAGGAAGAACAGATTAGAAGAGGGTGAGATAACGCACCGATTCCCTCTCCTCATGGGGAAGGAGCTGAAAATGAAAGGATGAAAATTCGGGCTGGGACTTGGACAACAGCTTCTAGAGAAAAGCTAACGTGATGCCCATACCACACCTTTTATTGAAAAAGATGCAAACAAGATAAATCTGCTGCTGGGAATACAGAAGGCAGGAAGAAGTCACTAGCAACTGGGAAGAAAAAAAATGGCTAAATTACAAAAGCCAGAGAAAAGCCTTGACGATGAGCAAAGTCTTGCAGAAGAAATGAGGTGTTTACTTGTGTAACCTGCAGGGCTTCCATTGGCTTTTGCAGGGCAAGGAAATGTACCTGAGTGAACGTGCTGGTGTGAAATATTCAGGCACACACAGCAGTTCCTTTTAGTATCACCCATGCATGGCTTTGGTTCCACCCACCGTGTTTGAATAAACACACTTGATGGGGATAAGGCAAGGAAAATCCTGTTCCCTGCTTGTGTTTGCTCTTCCCTTTGCTCCTCCTGCAGGGATATTAGAGACGCAGATGGAGCTCAAGGTGTTAGGTTTTAACAGATCCAAATCTATTTGATGTGCCCTTAAAAATCCCACAGTCATTTCCAGTGGCATCCTCAGAGCTGCTAATAACCAAACATGTGCCCAGTCACTAGCTGCTACATGTATTGTTTATTTAATACCGAAAAATCATTCTTTTCCTGTCATGAGAGGCTTCAAGCGTGGCTTTTTGGTGACATCAACACAAGAGCATCTCTGGAAGTAACAAAAGCAGCATTATCTAAAGCACACATGGGAGCAGCAGGGCAGCGGAGAGCGGATTGTCATCTTGTGCTCTGAAGCAAGTTGTTCCCACTGGTTCCTGGTGGGATCTCTTACACCGAATGCCACCTTGTAGGTGCTCAGAATGCCTGGAATATGAACACCCCGTTCTTGACTGCTCTGATCTCTGCTTTGTTCCTTCCTGCAGGGTCTCATAGAAATGCCCGTGGGAATGGACCGCTCCAGCCCTCCGGTGCAGCCTGGACCACGGCAGCTCTCCAGTGCAGCCTCTGGCTTGGAGCAGGACTGTCACCAGCACCGGATCAGGTCAGCCATGGCTTGGTAACCCCTGTGGATGGAGATGATCCTACCAGATCCCTGTGCACCTGCTCCAGGGCTCTCCTGTCCTCCTGGGGGGAAACCTTAAGTCCAATCTGAACCTCATAAGCCATGATATGCGGGCATTGCCTCTATCTGCCATTACAGAAAGAGTTTGGCCTCGTCATCACTGTAATTTGCCTTCAAATTTTGTGGGCAGCAGGTTGGGAAATGACTGTTCTTACTCCTCAGTACTGCCAGTGGAGGAGGTGGCCGTTTCCTTCGGCCAGTGCTGAAGCACAGTGTGTTGCTCAGCTCGGCTCTTTGGGGAAGAGCAGAAGCTGCTTCCAGCCCCTGCCAGGACCATGGGGATCTCCATCCCCTGCAAATCCGCAGGGCAGACTAGTTCTTTGAAGAAGAGCTTGCACTCTTTCCTCATGATGTGTTCTACTGAAATCAAAGCAGATGTGTAAAAGTCAGTAGCTACCAAAATGGAGTCCTATTAAAGTAAAGGTCACCGAGTCAAAAATGAGGCCCGATTATACTGGGCTGACCGCTGATGGGGAAGCTCTGATACAAGTTCCTGTGCTGCAGCAAAGTCTTCCCTATTATTTTCTCCTTCTTGTGACTCACCTGGTGTGACCGCTGTGGGTTGCTCCATCCTGGGGGAAGCGGAGCAGTTAACGCGCTGCTCGCCCCTGCCATGACCTCTCCGCTGCCGCACCTTTGTTGGATGACAACAACAAAAACAGCACAGAGAATTCCCAAAGGGGCGAGGGCCTGTTAATCCCTTAGACCAACCCAGTACTTCATGGGTGGGTCTCTGCTGGCCTCAGAGTAAATTAACATCTCCTTCCTCATCCCCAGCCCTCCCTTCTAGGCTGCAGTAAATGCAGGTGCCTATGCCAGCTGCCGTCTACACAGAGGTGCCCTCAAGGACACAACGGTCTTACCACCTTAAAATCCTACTCATTCTGCCTTTTTTTTTTTTTCCTGCCTCCCCATCTAGCTGTCTAATCATGGGTCAAATTGCCTGGTATTCCCCAAGAGTCCTCAAACCACCACAGGATTAGCACTGGTTAATATCAGTTGACAACGCTGCTGCTTCTTCACTGACCTTTCTCAGTGTTTTCCACAAGTGTGGAACTTTGGACTGAATCTTTGCTCTGTTACCTAGAGTCCTCCTCCTGCTCTGTATTTTGTACCGTTTGTATCACCATGGTATCAGGGCTCCCTGTGGTCCATATTAGATGTCATCCATTGAGGTATGGGAGAATTTGACCCAGTTTTCAGAGAAAAAGTGATTCACCCACATTACACAATAGACCACAGGTGGAACAGGGCTCCTGGGCCCCATCCCATCACCTCATCCATTCAGGCCTTCCTTCCCACTTGGTACTCCAACAAAAACAGCATGTTCCCAGCTGCAGACACCCGCTCTTAATCCTCACGTTAAGAGATCTTGAATGATGGGCAGTTCTTCCTGCCTTCTCTTGGTTTTGTAAGGTTGCTATTTTTCAAGTGAGAACATAGCAAACCAGCATCTTCCTTCTTCAGCTTCACCACAGGGTGAGTCATATGGAGTACTGATGGCATCTGGCACCAGGTTTTGGCTTCTCTTGTGAAAATAGCAAGTCCTTTATGGAAATCTGGTCATTAGATGATTAATTTTTTGTTTGCCCCCACCTGAACTGGATTCAGACTCAGATGCCATACATTTTCGTTAATCCTCTTAGCCACGATTTGGTTGCACCCTCTTACCTGAAGGAAAGGAATTTGATAATGCACCTATAAAATGAGCTCCAGCGATCTGACATTCAAAGCCAGACAAACAAAACTCTCTTTACCTGCTTGGAAAAAAAACACATCAATTACGTTGTCAGTTGTATTTACCTTTCGCGGTCCTGGACCATCCCAGCAGTGCAATGTGTGCTGTCAAAGTCTGTGGCAATACCTCAGCACTTACGGATGTGCTTCACTTGTCTGGAAACCTGGACGCTGATGGATCATCCATGGTCTGCAGCGTTGAAAGAGCCACAGAAACAGAGAGGAGCAGTCTCTGATGCCAAATAAATGCTGCAAAAACTGTCTGAGCTCAGCAAAGCATACCTGTAAGCTTGGGCATGCTGAAAAGGTACATGTAGGAAAGAACCTGCTGCAAAGGAGGGGGTTCCCAGGTTCCTGCAACGTCAAACACGGCCTTCATCCCTGTGCACGTGCCGGCGGGGAGAGCCCTGCTCGCCTGCCTGCAGCAGCGGCTGCTCGGGGCCCCTGACCGCCCTCCCGGCCCATGGAAGCTGCTGTCCGCCCGTGCCCAAGCACAGCCACGAGGGAGGGTGCTGTGGCGCTGCCTTCCAGCTTTGCGCGGTCACCGGGAAAATTAAAGCACGCACACGAACGGATTAGGTGCCAGAATAGGTCTAATTGTGGCTTATGCAATTCCTGCCGCGGTGGCTTACGATGGAAATGTGCAGGGGAACCCTGTGCGCTGTGGTGCCCTGCTTGTCCTGGAAAGCCTCATCCGCAGGAGGATGGGGAAGGAGGAGACCCGCTGCAGCCATCCTCGCGGGCCCAGGAAGATGCACGCGGCCCGGATCCGTGTGTGTGTCTGCTGCCCTGCGAGGAGCATGTGAATTGTGCTTCAGAACAGTCTGTCACCCTGAGCATAGCAGAAGACACATTACTATTCATTACATAGATCCTCTCTACCCACCGTTGGTTTCTTGAGCAGCTAACACACTTTCCTTGTTTTATTTTTATTGTGTGTGTGTGTGTGTCATTCAAAGCCAGCTGGTTTGCTGAATGGCAGGTATCAGCTCTGCTCTTTCACTGCCATGCCAGTTGGAGTCCATGCTCACGTGTGCTCTTCTTCAGGAAACACAAAGCTCGTTACCCCTCCAAATTTACTGCTGCTTTAACACTATAAAATGATTTAATGGTTTTCACTTCTAACAGATACCCGTAAATACACAGAGAAGTCTTTGAGAAATATATTTTGCCCTCAGGGTGCAAGGTTTAAGTATGATACGTTCTGTAGCATAACGTATGTTTTTGTTTATGGCCAGGATGACAGCGACTGTCCGCAGAGCCGCTCGCGAGGCCGTGGCAAGGAAGAGGGCTGACTCGCCGATGGGTAACTGTTTCCTTATCAAAAAATACGGAGAATTTCTGCCTGACTTTGTGTGACTGCAGAATACACGCACACTAGTAGGGAAGCACAGACTATCTCTGCGCACCAATCTCCTTAAACATTTCAGGCCATATGTTTCAGTGAAACTTCTGTAGAACAACAGGAAAGTATGAGGGCCTTTTTTAAGTTTCTGCAAGAAAGCCAGATCTGTCATCTAATAACATATCAGCCACATCCTTAACTATTGGAGAGTCTTTATCACTCTTCCTCAGCAATGAGTATCTCTCCTCTGGTATGTTGTGCTGCTCTTCCTGACTGCTCAGGAGCTCAGGGCCAGAGCTTGGATATGCAGCTTGAGCTCAGCTAGGCCATGCCTGCAATTAGTTCTCCTCCTGGTGACTCATGGAAATAGGCGTGCCCTCCTTTTGCAGCACTTAGGTGGAATAATCCAAGTGAAAAGGGCACACCTCATACTTGACTTGTGAGCTTGTATTGATCTACCATGGTGTGGGGAGAGACCCAGAACCTTAGGCCCACGTTAGAGAGGTCCTAGACACAAGACCTAGACCAAAGTTTCGCAGGAGTGGATGTGTATGGACACATGGTTGGGCAGTAGAGCTGGTGGCCATGAACAAGGTGCTTTAACACCTGAGGTGGCTGTGGGTGAGTGCGCAAAAAGAGCGGCCTTCAATTTTCCCATCGTCTGGGACTGATCTGCGTCTGCTTTCTCTCCATATTCCTACCAGCTTGACGATTTTCAAAACGTTAATTTAAGAGCTTTAACTGATCATTGCCTGAGTCAAGGCTGCACTTGTCCTCCAAGCCACATAAGCAGGTATTTTAAAGTAGCAGCAAACTAAGAGGTTCTGCTGTATCTGCACAGGCTTTTGCAGGCAGAGCTGCCCTCACGTAGCCTCCCAGCTTTGGGTCCCAGCAACCCAGGGCTTTGGGGTGCTTTGATGGGCAATGCTTTGCTCTTGGCATTGCGTGATGGATTTGCTGCAGCACAGCAACTACAGGCTGGAGATTGCTTGCATATGTTGAGCATGGACAAGTCTGCAAATGTCTGCAAATCTGATATATATATATATATATAGGTATGTGTAGCTAATATATATACCCATAGTTTACTATTACAGTGAGTATAACCTAGGAAAGCACAGGTCAAAGACTGAATCGTGGGGCCCAATTTAGGCCAGTGTGGCCTTTTCTTGACCAGTCTGAGCAAATGTGCTGTTCCTAATTGTAGCTACTGCAATGAAATGGTTTTGTTGGGATATTGCTGTTGCTGGACAAGCAGAGTGTGAACAGGAGGTTTAAGTATTGTCTGTGACAGTGAACGCTGTGCAGGGTTTAACACTGCTAAGGAGGAATCCTGACCTGGGTTCGGTGCATAGTAAAGTTGCAGAGAGGTTGAGATTTCACAGAGCTGCAGTTTGTCAAATCTCTGACGCAACCTTCTCTTTTCCTCTGGTGCAAAATCAGGTTTTTGACTAAAACTAACTTTTTTTTTTTTTCATGTGCACATCTGCTTTCCACCCCAGATCTTGGTATTTAGATGTTGTAATACTGACAACCAAGCTGTCCTGGCTGGAAACCAAAGTATTTTTTTGCTAAATGACTTTACTGTGTCTCATGGGAATTACGTTTTTTTAGTACCTTGTGCTTCCATTCCCCTTCATGGGCCAAGCTCTGCTCCAGCCTGCGGCTTCCATGCAAGCTGACTGAAAAGGTGTACGGCAAGCTGGAAGCCTTTTGCTTTCAAACTCTTACAAATTCCAGTAAGGAAAAAAAGGCTAAAAAAAAAAAAAGCTAAAGTGACAAAAAGCTGAAGCCTGGTGATATTACTTTGAGTCATGATATTTGGCTGCTCAGCTGAAATATTTCACTAAAAAATATTTTTCTCCTGTGGAAAATTCTGCTAAAGCGAAACTCGCCCGTCAGCACTTCCCCCGGGAGATCCCTCTTCCTCCAGGTGTCGGTGGGGTTGGTCCCTGTAACCAGAGGAAAGTTCTGACCGACGCTGCCCTATGTGGGATCGCGACCATCCAACGGAGTGTGCCGAAATCCCAGCCTTGGAGGCCTTTCTGAGAAGAATCTCCCAGGCTTTGCAGTATTTGCCTGGCTTCCTGGCACTCGGAGATCAGCCGTGCTACAAGTTTCTTTGCAGAGTTTCGGAGGCCGCGGCAGTCCCTACCGATGTGCTCGCACGCGCGGCCGCGGCCGCTACGGGATGGCGGCCGCCCAGCACACCAGTAGAGCCGGATTCCTGCTTCCCATGGTAACAGCCCATCCCTCGGGCCCTAATCCTGCCTCCGCGGGCGCCCCGAGGAGCCTCCCAGCTCTTATCGGGCAGGATCTGCCCCGAGGAAGCGCGTGCGCGCGGCTGCGTGGGGCAGGGAGCAGGGTGTCCCGCGGCCTTGGACACTCGGAGTTGGTCATGGACACCTCCCGCCCCAGCCGCTCCGATGAGACGGCCCTACACAGTCGCTCCCTATAGCCAGTAAGCGATACCTGGAGTCTCTTTACAGCGCTGCTTGCCCTTTGCAGCCCTGGGGGTAACAGCTTACAGGCTCCTCTTTCCAGCGCCGTCTGCCTCGCTCTCCGTGTCCCCGTGCTGCACCTTGCAAAGCGGCTGGGGCCGTGCAGTATCCCAAGGACCAGCGCTGGGTGCAGTTAAGCTTTTGGGCTGGTTTATGAAGGGGTCACGGGCCCTCCACACATCCGGCCCATGGCCGCTGCTATAACACAGCAACGCCATTTAATAAGTTAGCACTTAAGAGCCAGAAACCCCCAGAAACCCCAGGAAGATGCCCCTTCTGCTCACTTTGAGCCCCAGCTTTGCTTCGTGTGCTTGCCACAACGCGCGCGGTGCCCGGGCGGCTGCGCGGCTTACAGGGGCATCTAGTGGCTGAATACCGCACCGGGAACCACGGCAGCGAGGCGTTGCGTGCACCGTGGGCTCCTCAGTCAGCCCTCGCGTTTTAAGCACGCTCTTCTCCAGTATTAAGCAGA
>JAUBNY010000836.1:2025060-2037714 GCA_032275445.1 Crypturellus soui
GTGTTGGGTGCTCTGGGGACGGGCAGCAGGAATAAAAGCGGCACAGCAACGACATCTTGTGATGTGGAGCCGCTGCTGCACGCGCTTGTTCCGCGGCTGGGAGAAGCCGGGCGCTCCGGAGCGCCGTGCTCTCCTCACCGGGTACCTGCGGGGCCGGCGCCGGCTGCCAGGCGGACAAGTCTGTGGGGTTTTCTGTGGAAACCTCCACTCACCTGCAGGTATCTATCTAAATAAGTACACCAGTAGCAGTTCATTTTCTTTCCCTGAGAAGTGTGTGAATGTGAATATTCCATCCTGTATCTGAGGGCTTATGCCACTTAAGATCTGCCTCTGAGAACGCAGCCTGGCGTTTTTATCTCAAACGACACCTGGAGTTTCTGTCCCTTCTACTTTGGTAGGATCCAAGGGGCATTGCGGATCAAAGTTACCTCACACTTTTGTCCTGGGACTCCGAATTCGGGGTTTTTTCATGGAGAGGTGGCAGCGAATGCAAGGGCAGGTCGCTTGCTCCCCCTCAGTGCCTGTGTGCAGAAGGTTGAATTTCTGCCCCTCTGCTGCACATCTGTGTCTTTAAAGTGCCAACCCAGCAAATGGATGATTTTTATGACCTCTTTTATGCTGAACAACTGCAAATTTGATGAATTTGGGAACTGCGGTGGAATGGTGGCTGCTGAGTTTCTCCTTGAAACTTGGAGTTTGTTCGTGCCAGTGCAGACCTTGAAAGACTGAGGTGATGATCTGAGGTGCATGAGAAACAAGGGAAGGCCTTTGTGAGATACCCTGCAACATGAAAGCTGCTCACGAGCAGAAAGCAGAAGGCTGGACTGCAGATTCCAGTCTGGCCTGTGTTACTTTGCTTCTGTGGGCAGGACTTGCCAAAACACCTGAGGCGGCACTTAGCAGCAGAAGTTAATGGGATTTTGTTTAGATTGGCCTTAGGTGATTTTGAAAGACTTGTTCTCCCCTGTATTGCTTTAAACTCTTGTAAATTATACTTAATTCTTGGTGTATTAGGATCCTGCTGCTGGGTTGCAGTATCACTTCCTTGCAGCACCTTGACGCTGGTCATGGGCCCCGGTGCCATAACGCGGGCCTTGAAGGCACCAAGTGCCATACCCTCTCCTGGAAGCAATATTGCTGTTTGCCGGATGGCACCTGGGTCAAGCTGAGAAATACCTCTACCGGCAGGGCACCCCCACGAGGAAAACGAGAGCTGTGGTGGTTTGACGTGGTTTGGAGTGCTGACTTGTCTCTTTTATGTGGAAACTGAGGGCCCAGTGACACTCATACTGAAATTAATGATTATAACTAGGCCACTTGTCTGCAGAACCATCCTGCCACCACACAAAGGCCGTTAGGTGTTTTCTTCTTTTCTTTTTTTTTTTTTTTTTCCTGGAATATCAGTCCTTCCTATGTTCTTCACACTTTTTTTTTTGGGGGGGAGCAGGAAGAACTTGCCTAGACAAGGTGAGAACTTGTCAGGGTCTTATCTGACTTCTTGCTTTGGAGAAACTTCTGGAATTGGCTGCTGGCAGTAGACCAGCTGCGACATTTATTCTGCTTCATTGTTGGATTTTTTTTTTTTTTTCAGACTGCTATCCTGCAGAAATAGTGAGTCGCCTCCAGTTAGCCTACCCAAGCTTCAGGCAGATTAAAAACTGTTGTTCTACAGGTCAGAGACGTGCAAAGCATGTTTTGCAGGAAGCTTTTGGAAATGGAGGAATGGAGATGGCAAGGGAGTTTGATAAGTCTTTTGCAGAAAAGTCACTCTTTTTGTCCAGGAAACAGTTTTAAAGTTCAAAACATTCCAGAATAAGGTCTGATATTTCAATTTGGAGGCACCTGGCCCGTGGAGCCACAGAAAATCTTGGTTTTCTTTGTTGGGTTGGGCTTTCCTGATAGACTACATCAAAAGTGATCACAACTCTGCCTGCCTGCCGGGGTACCGCTGATAGTGAAGTTCAGCACTTGTGCACAACTGGCACTATTATGGCAGCATTTTGTATGAAATGTCACAGAAGAATTTCCGAAAAGTCTTAGCTGCCTAGCTAGCTGCACAGGAAGGTGTGAAATGAAGATCAAGGTTGTCTTCTCCATGCATGCTGCTATAAAGAAAGAATATATTTTTTTCTGCTTCCTATCACATATCCAGGTGTTTTGCTGCTGTAAGTCTTCATGATGAAAACTGTAGAATTTGACTTGTAACATCTGTGGAGGTCTGAAAGTAAAGGGAGCTGAACAGAAGAAATTGCCACGGCTGCAGAAAGAGAGTCACGTTCACATCTTAGGCTGCAGATCAACACCCTGAGATTTCTACTGAATTCTGCGGGACTTTCCCGTGGCGGCCACAAAGGCCTAGGAGGTAACGCTGTGTAACTGAGCTGTGAGGTACTGAGTTAGGAACTGCTGCAGAGACTGCCTGAACGATTGCCGTGCTCTAAGCAGAGGGAGGACAGTAGCTACAACTGGTATTTTGTGCAATGGGCTATGAGGCGAGTGCTACCTCCAGAAGGCTGGTTGTGTGAAGTTGTACTAGGGAGGTGAGTAAATCAAAGGTTAGTCGTGACACCTTTTTTTGATCCCTTTAGACAGAAAACCCTACTGCTGATGAATCAGGAAACTGTGATTCATAGTGGAAATGGCTCTTGCACTTGAAAGAATATGATACTGTGTCTCCACTGTGCCCACACTGAAGACGAAAACCTTCTCATTGAAATTGGAAAGGACAGTTGGATTGTTCTTAGTCATCTTTAATGCCAGTGTGGATGAGGGTGGAGGTGGGTGGCAAATGTGACTTCTTGTCTTGTGCCTACAGACCTAAGTGCCGGGGGTGTTCTCACTCACGGTAGCTACAGGGCTTGGCCGTGGGCTCTTTGGAGAGGTTCCTATGCTCCAGGAGACACTTGCTGCAAGCTCTTTAGGCTACATCTGCAGCAGCAATAAATGGAGACAGGAGAGCACAAAGGCAAGCTGTGAACCGGCCTCCATGCATAGGTGGCCGTGTGACAGAACAGGGGCTCTCCTAGCGGTAGCGTGCTTGTCAAGGAGATGCCTATCTGGGTGCAGTGGAAAAAAAAACATGCACAGTAACGTGCTCGTGAGCTATTTTAAGGTTGCATCACTCTTCGCCTTAAGAACCTTAAGA
Source organism: Crypturellus soui (assembly GCA_032275445.1). Classification (NCBI taxonomy): domain Eukaryota; kingdom Metazoa; phylum Chordata; class Aves; order Tinamiformes; family Tinamidae; genus Crypturellus; species Crypturellus soui. Next base: position 2,028,206 of record JAUBNY010000836.1, read on the forward strand.
AGATAACTTAAGTGTCAAACTGCTTTGTGGATATATAGTCTCTTAAAATAGATTGTTAGGTGCTACATTCTCTGCTAATTGACGCCCAAAACTATGTTGTATTAACGTATAAGTTATTCTGCATGACGTATAGTACTGTGAATACCGAGAGTCCATTAAGTTGCTGATGCTGTGATTTTTGTAAAGAAAAGTTTTGCATCCCCACAAAACCAATGCATCCTGCCCTGGGGAGTCTTGAACCTGGTGGCTGGTTCCTGTCAAATCCAATGGACTCTGCAAGTCATGTGAGAAGAGTCTGGGGGAGGCAACTGTCCCCGCAGAGATTTCCATGGAGGGAAAGGCTCCCAATGTGGATTTGCCTTTTATTAGTTTTCAAATAATCCAATAACATGCAAAATCGGAGAAGGAGCAACTTTGTGAGTTGTGCTGCCCACAGATCTAACTGTATGATGATTAGTGAACTATTGGTGTAGCTGTATAGGAGGAGAAACCTGCGTGAATCCTCTTTGTGTCAACGCTGTCTATAAAAAGATCTTGACAACCTCTTCTGTGCAAAGCTCTCACACCTCCACTCAGCAGCGAGCCTTTGATGTTGAGCAACTGGGTAGTCCTCAGGCTACCAAAGTGTTTTTGCTACCTCTCCTGTGCATTGTGCTCATGTCGCCCTGACAAAGTGCCTTTGCCTCTTCTCCAGCTTGCGTCCCCTGGGAGTGCTGGCAGAGTCCCCCCTGTGCAGAGGATCTGATTTCTCCTGACATTATCACCTTCCTTTTCCCCAGGCTCTTGCTTCAGTCGGGGCTCAGAGAGAGATCTGCATAATACTTCTTGTAAATATGACATTTCCTAACTGCTTAGGGTGAAATATCAAGCACTCAGGCTATTCTGTTTTCAGCTACTTGCACGGTACAAAAGAATGGAGACCTTGATCGGATGAGCTCATATCAAACCTCTCTAACATCTGGATAAATTGCTACACCTCAAGACAGCTCTGTACACTTGGCCTGAAGCAGCAGAAAATCTCAACGTTCTTGTTCTAGTTGCATCAAGCTTGTTGGTTGAGGTGGATCCTTACCTTTGGTGACTCAGGAAGGACGAGCTGCTTGGGGCTGTGCTCTTTCTCTGGTACTGCAGGATTGCCAGGTACAGTGACACTCCGCCACGGTAATACACCTCCCTACCTGTCCTAAACCCATTTCACCCCTTCTTTATGATAGGGATTACTCATTGAGATTATCGTTGGAGATTATACAGCAAGGGCTTTCATACTGTGGGTTCTTATCGTTGCAATTTCCTCTCATATGTACTGTGTGCACATCCGTCTACAGCTGAGGTGTCTCTCTGACTTCCTTAGAGGACAGACCTGCTTACAAGTCTATGTAGATAATCAGATTGAGGAGGGAAGGAAAAACATATTTAGCACGGAAACTAGCTTTGGGCTAGGTCTCCCTCCTTATGTAACCAGAGGTTCAAGGGTGATCCCTGCCTTGCTCCTTTGCTCCATTTCATGTTTGACTGATATAATAGAAGCATCATCTGTTGGGATAATGGGATCACAGGAAAACAATGAGGCGTGAAATTATTTTCCTGCTTTCCCAGATAAATCCCTTGTTGTAAATTAGTTTGTCCATTTAACTACAGATGAATCACTGGCAATGTATGCATGAGTCTACCATTAATAAGGAGCGAGATTAGCTAGGACAAGCTTTCAGACCTCTTGGGTCTCTCTTGCTGCCAGTCAAGTGCCATGCTTCACAGATTGCTCCACCAAGATAGCCGGGAAGCTGAGGGAATGAGCAGTGCATAAGCTGCTCTGTGTGTTGGATCTGAATGGATCCCAAAGGATGGGTGATATCCAAGTGGAAAGTGTCATCCAGTTCTCCCTGTGCAGAAGGAAGCTGCTATTGGAATGGCTCTTGGGATTAGGATAAGATCAAGCCAACCACAGGCAAACTTTCTAACAAGTCCTTCTTGAGCCTCTTGTGCTGTATGGGCAGGAGAGCGTCAGGCTCTGCCAGAAGCTCGACTGGAACCCAGGACGTGGTGTTGTCCTTCAGCAGGCTGCACTATCAGCTGTGTGTTCATTAACTTCCTCAGTAAAGCCTGAAATTAAAGGTATACCATAGCAAATGCCATCAAGTATAGCTAAACCAATGTGAAGATGGAAATCACATTTTTTTTCATCCTGTCTTTCTTTATGAGCCAGAAGCACTACTTGGTTTACACAGTGGATATCAAGTCTTTCTTTTTAAAAGAGCTTGAAACAAAGTGAGATTTTTTTCCCAGTGTGTGAGAATCAAGTTCCAAAAGCAGTTGGAGTTTGTGATAGGAAACTGGTTTGCAAGAAGAGAAAGAGTTGATCCTTTTGCTGCCAAGCTCAAGGTTATCTAGTGTCAGTTGTAAGAATCACTGATATTTCTGTCCAGTCTAGTATTATCTGGCCTCCCAGCAAAAATAACATAAAATGACTGTAATCCACAATTTTTTATGACTTTATATTTTATTACACCAGTGCAAACTCTACTGCTCCACTCTGGTTTTAATTGAGTGTCCAGTCCTGTGTGGTGGTGCTGCTGAGAGAAACTCTTCCCACCACATCTGAACCTGGACATTATCCTCTAGGTGTAGAGCTAATGGTGTGTATATATAAGAGTATATTCAAGCCATATGGCTAGTTGGAGAGCCTCTTTGTGGTATTAAATATACTTTAAGGGTATAGTAAGGTCAAGGGCTGCAAGTTTCTGTGAACTTAAGTGTTATCTATGTCTGTCTTCTTCATAGGAGACTTGGTGCTGAAACTTTTGTCCTCCCCCGTGCATTTCCACCCTGAATTTGGGAGCTATTCCATAGCAATGAGGCAAGGAAACCTTTCCGGAATGGCTCTTTCCCCTCTCTGTGCAGTTAGGAGCGTGCGTTTCGCAATGCACACCTAACGTACCCGCAGCTAAATTAAGCTTCCTGGGCCGGGAGCGGCCCCTGCATTTGGCGATTACTCCTAATCTCTAAATGTGTCTTTGTAGGGCTGGCGTGGAGAGGTGTCGTGGCAGAGCTGGCTGGGCCGGTTCGTGGAGCTGAACTGGAGTTAGTCCCAAAGTAATTCCTGACATGAGAGACTCCTGCGCCTCGATGGGAAGCCTGTGAGTGAGGGGAGTGCATGGCGGGAACCTCCTAAGTGAGACGTTCCCACTGTTTCTGTCTTCTCCTGGCAAATCCACCTATTTCTGTGGGGAAGGATGGCTGTCGGACACCTGCCAGGCATTAATCCGTGCAGCCAGGCTCATCTCGTGGCTCCCAGGCAGGGAGCCCTTTGCCTGCAGGTCCCTGTGCTGGCTCTGCACAGCTGCTCCTCGGGCCTGGTCCCCTGCCATCATATGTGCACGTGCCCTCTGGGGCAGAGCTGGCTCGGGCACAGTGCTCTTACCCCGCAGCTTACTTGCCTTCAAACAGCTTCCATGTCCTTGGGACACGTCTCGTGCTCCCATCTGGGAGATCTTGTGTTGTCTAGTGCCGAGGAGCTGCAGCTGAGCCCAGTGCCGAGTTTCTGTGGGTTTCTTATCTTCAGCTGCTTCAGGAAAGGCTGCCCCGCGGACCCCGCTCGGGGTAATCCCCTTGGAATTGCCTAGAACTTACAGAGGAGCCTCTGCCAGGCAAAGGATGCTGAAAAAACAGAGCTGATGTCTTCTTTTGAACTCAAAAAGCCATAAAGCTCTTCCAGGTTTAGGTTAGTCCAACTAAACCAGGCGCCTGTCCTTTCTCCTACAGCATGGCTTTGCTTGGGGCCCTCTGTATCAAAAAAGCAACGGCTTCATGAAAGCCTCCGCTATGAAATGAGTGGATTTGTATACACCTTGCCCCTTATATTTCTCAGGGAAGGAGTAATTTTGCCCAAAGAAACAAAAAGGAGAGGCAATAAACTAAGACTCATATTCTTGTCTAGAGGAATAATGTTGACCCAAACCTTTGCCAAAATCAGAGCTTCACCCTGAGATTAACAGTTCTACCCTACTGCCTGTCACAGCAGTTGAAGCACCTTCAACTATGGTATCCTGTTAACTAGGCATTGGATGCTAAAAATTACAGCTTTCTCAGAGTCACCTACTCCATTGCTGCCAGGGCAAAACTGGCTAAATGAATGTCTCCTAGGAAGGGATCCATTCTCATGGATCATGCTTGCTGGATGGCCTAAACTCTTCTATGGTCTACATTTTTGCCTCGTGCTGCCTTATTTTGCTCCAGTACTTCTCTGGGACCTTGCCAGGAATACTTATATTGGAAAGACCGCTTTGTTTCTTGCTGATGATACTTAAACCTTAATAATCCTGTGGGGATTTTTAACATGGTATCAAAGACAAATTGTTCAAGATTCGAGCCTGTTGTAAGAACTAGCCTGCTTTTTGCACAGAAGCTGGAGTCAGCAGTAGAGATTTAAGTGTGGGTTTTTTTTTTTATTTTGTCTTGTTAACCTGAGACATTTTTAGGATGGATTGAGAATATAATTAGTTCCAGAGTTATCACTAAACTAATGGAATATTTCTACCTAGGTTAGCAGAAATGTTTAAGTGTCTAGTCCCCTTACAGCTCCCAAATGCCCATAATTTGTGATCCTCGCTCATAGGGGATTTGGATTCAGCTCCAAATGGCAGTGGAGATTCCACTCCACTGCCTTTGACTTCTTTTAGATCATTCCCTGCATCTTTGGTTTAATTTGATCTAACTATAGCTTGCTGGCAAATGACAATTCATAGTTAGATGATTTTCAAAGTCTAATTTCTCCAGCTTCATCTTGGTACTTTGGAATTTCTTAATTGTATTAGCCAAGGTGAGGATAATTGCTGCTTTCATATCCTTGAAACTTCTCATACAAAAGAGGATTATGTAAGAACATGCTCATTCTCTCCAATAAATGATCTCTCTGTTATTAGGGAGTGTGCACGGAGGGACTGCCGGGGAGCATTCCACCGAACCATTATGTACTCGAACAAAACCTGAAACCTGCAAATACGAGACTAAATTATAGTCTGGGGCAATCATCAGAACACACTTATTTTCTGGGGGTTGTTCTTTTAGAAGACGAATAAGCCTCAAATCTACAAATAACAAGATATTTTGCATATTGGGGATCTTCCGAGTGGGCAAAATCTCCTGTTTATACAGCTCTGGTGGTTTGGCGTTGCTGCTGGTCATGATGCCAACAGGATCCTGCTTAAAACTTGTCTTTTGCTTTGTTCTTGAACTCCTGGGCCAGGGATCTTTTTGTTCCCCTGGTTTGTATAGCTTCAGGATCTTAAATTGTATCCATGGCTCCTAGACATCTGGGTATTATAACTCTGTGCTTGTACAGGAAGCACAATAAAGTCACTCCAGCAGAGAATTAGGCATAATGCTCTTCGTTAAGCTTCAGCAATTAAATACAAACATACGCATGCACAATAAAACATATCAGTTCCAAGGGTGCAGCAACCATTTTAAGCAAAGAAGATGAACTGTGTGTTTTCTAACACTCTATAATCTGATAGACTAAATGTGGGAAGGAGGCATTCAGTTAGTCAGATGCTTAATCCAAGAAGCAAGTTCTACACAAATTGCTGATAAAGCTGACAAATTTCACACCCTGTTCTGGAGAAAATATTGCATTTCATGGTTCTTCACAGATGAGGAGAAATCCTATTAAAATACTGAAAAAATATGTATACAAGTTGAACATGGATATTAAAATGATACGTGTCTGGATGCAGGATAACAAATGAACATCTCGGGGATAATAGCAAGCATCATAGTGGTTTCATACAGGGTCCCTGATAAGAAGTGACCTTATTATAGTCCAGCATCAATTTCTCTTGCACCACATAATACTCACAAATAGTCTAAGTGTTTCTTTCCATTGTTAGACAAACGCAGAGACTAAATAAGATGGAGAGTCTAATGGTGAGAGTTTGGACTGCTGCAGGACTATCGAACTTTTCAGGTAAACTGTTTTATTACTCCAGCTCTGTGATTCAAGGTGGGCTATGCTCCGAGTTGGAGATAGCTGAACTATAGATTAGGCTTTTTTTTTCTCTTACTGTGGCTGGGTATATGTGCACTGGTATGAGCTATGCAGGGGTTTAAATGATCACATTTCAAAATCTAGCTAGTGCTTTGACTGCTGAGCTGCCAAGGGGTAGTGGAAGAGAATTTTGCTCTCTACTATGTTTGTTATTCTTCTGCTCATGAAGCAATTCACACCATTTTGCAACCATCCTTGTGGATGTACCTTTTGTGACATTTTTTGTTATAAATATATTTTTAAAACTTCTCCCGGATTCTGTTTCTTGAGGACTAGGTAGGTCTCCAAGCCACTCTAAAACCCTAGGTAGTGATACACATTTTTCTATTTCAAGAAACAAACCCAGCTCTAGGAAGAGAACCTAGCTGTGTTCTGTTCACCATTACAAGCCAGGCACTGCTGAATTCATGCATTAGTCTGCTTTCATCAGCTACAATACTTACAGGAAGGAGAAAATGGTTTAGGGCGTGAATCTCAATGGTGTGATAAAGACCTTAGTAGATGAAAAGAATGACACTGTCAGCCACAAATCCAAGTGAGGTTGGTTTCCCTGAGGTTTGCCTTCTAATTTGGCACCTATAACACACTAGAAAATCCTGTTGCTCTCCTGTGACCTAATAGGAAACCTGTAGTCTGGAATAATTGGTCTTGGAAACTTCTTGCCAGCTCTTTGTTGAACTTCAGAGAGAACGATCACTTCTTGACAGTTGAGTACTGGGAGGTGCTAAAATGGTCATAAGTGACCTTCTGTAGTGAAGGATGATTAGCTTGTGGGGGCTGTGTCAGTTATCAAACATCCAGAAATATCTGAGGGGGAAAATTGCCTCCAAACACAGATTAGTTTACTAAAAATAGCACAGAGAATGCATCTTATGTCAGATGGTGTGAAATGATGTAAAAAAACAAAGCCTTTTTGAGAGCCTCTATTACAAGGGATGTATGGGATGCTGCTATAATAGTCATTTATACAGTTGCCTGCCGGCAAGTCTGTATGTGTTAGCAGCAATGAAAGTCTGTGCGCTCGGAGAGGAAAAGGTTTGTCCTCAGACTCTGACAAAATAGGTTATCCGCTTCAGATGGAAGGAGAAGCTCTCAAGGGAGAATTATATTCCCAGTTTCTCGCTCTGCTTTTGGAAACTCTTCTCAGAGTATTTCATGGATGTGCCGCAGGGAAGCAGAGGGTCCTCTGACGTTTCACAGGAGCTTGTTGCCTTTGGGAGTGGGGAGATGATGCAAGGTTTCAAATTTGCCTTCCAGGATTTGGGTGTGAAAATCATGTTGATCACAAGGAGGTGAGATGTACAAGATTAAACACATTTTTTCCTGGGGAGTGGGAAAATATGAACTGGAAGGATAAAGAAAAGCTAAGAACAAAATCTGCAGGGGGTGCTGTAGAGGTGTCAATGGGCAATGAAGGTGGCTCATCTCCCATGTCTTGCCTTGCTGGAGGAACAGGAGAATGGGGGAGAATCCAACAGGATGCAGGAAAGAATCCAAGAAAACCAGGAGCCAGGGTTTCCCTATTAATTGCCAATATGACTAGACATCTTACCTAGCTATGGGATAAAGAACATTTTTCTTCCAAAAGAAACTTTCAGGAAGAAAGACTTTCCTAAGTTTTTGATTCAGCTCCAAAGAGCTAGGAAATCACCACTGAAAATTAAAAGGAGATTTGAAATACCTTTCAGGCATGAAATTATACAATTACACTGAGGAATTGTCTTTGAAATGATATTCTCAATTAAAAGCTAGCTAAATGGTCAGCAACAGGATAAAACAGTTATCTGTAAATATGCACTCACTAACGTGCCAGTCTCCATAATGCAGAGGAGAAGAGAAGAAGATAGGGTTGGGAGTAAGGGTAGCAAAGACTGTGATCCACAAACTGTCTGCAGCCCAAAGCTGGTGTCTGCCTTTTGCTACAGGAGCTCTTGCCGTTGCAAATGGGAAACCTTAGGAACTCCGTTTCGCTTGCAGGACAGGTGATGCTCATTCTTGTAATAACAGCTCAGAAACGTGCTTTAAAAATGAGGCCTTAAGCAACTTATATAAACTGAAAGGGGCAAGAGAATTTCTCTATGGGAGAAAATAGAAAGCTGACTTTTAAAAACTCCACGCACTTTCCTAGGGAGCTGACTGTGAAGCGGGCTGGAAGAGACCTGCTGCAGCTTCCAGGCCCAGGGGCCGCTTGGGAGCAAGGGCCCCTTCTGAGCAGTGGAGATACTTGCTGACATGGGAGCTGTTTGTGTGCTTTCAATATCTTGCAGCTGCCTTCTGTTTCAGATGTTCAGAAAACCATGTGCTCTCTCCACAGCTGAGCTCCCGAGCCTGTGGCAGAAACCCTGGCCAGTTTCTTGAAGCTCAAGGTAGGGTCCATAACCTTGCCATCGAACTGTTGCGTGCTGAAGAAACCGCACTTGTAGCTAGATTGTTATTGTGGGGAATGGCTCTCAAAGTTCCCTTTCCCCACAATAACAATCTAGCTACAGCGCAGCTACGGGAGAGGAAGCATCTTCCTACATGCTACGAGTGCAGGTTTCTCTCCTGTTTCTTGTCAGCGTCAAAGGCTGATGGAAATAGCATGTTCTGGCTTTAGCTGGCCAAGGGGTGAGCCCATATCAGCACTTCCAGAGATATCCTTGGAGGCACTGCAGCTCTTGCAACATGACTGGAAGCTTATGGATAAGAGTGCCTAGGATGTCCACTCGTAGCTCTGCAATTTGCAGTACACTGCAATACTTTCTGGAAGTGTTTAGATAACCTAATGGGCCCGTAATAGCATCTGAGGAGACAGGACTTGACATTCCTTAGTCAGCACTTTGAGGAAAACATCTGTATTTAATTAATACCACTCTGTAGTGACGGCTCTAAGGCTGGGGAAAGCCGAGTGGAGATGGGAACAGCATTGCCCAAGTCCAGCAAGGCAGAATGAAATTACTAGTTTAACGGGGCATGAAATTATCTGCTCTGTTTTCTTTAAAATTAACCGTAGTTTGCAATAGTCTGCTGTGGCTGACAAAACCCAGTCAGGGCTGCCCACACAAAGAGGCAGGGCAGCGTTTGCCTTCACTGCATGACCCTGCTGTGTAGCTCCATGAAGGCATCCAAGGGATTAGCAGCCCCTGGACACCAAGAGGGACCAAACACTGTTCCCCTGACAAAATTCATCTGGTTATTCTTTCTTAACCTTCTCTTACTGCCTCCTGTGGCAGTGCATTTGGAGGACTGCCAAGAAAAGTGTATTATTGAAGTGCCTTGATTTTCTTCAATGCAGAATTGTTGTGTGCTGCTTGTGGCAAACTGGGGGAAACCTCCCCTGTTCAGTCCAAGAGTTAGAGGAGAATCTAGAAAATGCTGAATTTGTTTTCCCCCAAATCTCTATTGGCTCAGGCTTAGAGCTGATGAATGATAGTTGCCATTAAATTGGTGGATTATAATATGATATAAGGGGCTGATTTTAATTCTT
>JAUBNY010000836.1:2081995-2094808 GCA_032275445.1 Crypturellus soui
GAGTTTTATTACAAAAAAGCAGAAAGCAGGTAGCAGTGACAGCATCTTCCCACCTTTGACATCCTGTAGACAGCAGGGTTGCAGTGTTTGAGGCTGTGCCCTTTCTCACTTCTGTAGCAGCTCCTCAAAGTTTGGGCTCTAACTTTCGATCTCACCTGGGAATAGAGATAGAAAAGGACCCATCTGCCCCTCAGAACTGCACTCCGCATTGCGGGCGAAGCTCACAGAACGTATCTTGTGCTCTTCCAGGCCTGCAAGGGCTTGAGTTGGATATTTACCTTCAGGGAAATTTACCTCCAGTCCTTCAGGCAGGACTGGAAACCCACCCAAATGAAGGAGGCTGCAAGAAGCAGCTCCTTGGGGCAGGTTTTGCTCTGTAGCTTATCCTTGGTGGGAGCGTCATTAATAGGGGGCAACTCACTAGGGCAATTGCAAGCAACCAAGCAAGAAGATAATCAAAGGCAAATAGAAACTGGGAGAAGAGGCCTGCATGCAGGTGGGAAGTGCAGTTTATTATTATTATTATTGTATTTATTTATTTATTTACTTCAGAAAATTAAATACAGGCTACCAAAGCAGCATCTGTTGTGCTATGAGCCTCAGAAAAAGGTGGTATCTCCACAGAGCGTGGCTCTCGCTTGGAGGTTTCTGCTGGACGCACCATCCCCCTGGGGCTGTGAGGTCTAAGTGGTGCTGCTGCCTGGTGCTGTGACTGCTCAGAGCACAGAGGGCTGCGGAAAACCTCCATGGAAAATGGCAGGAGCGCGTTTGGGGAAAAGAAAAGAAGCAACAAACAAATCCCTGCAAAATACCTGGATTCGGAAGAATCCAATTCAACCACTTTTGAAGAAAACTGGTTGGATTCTTAACACAACTCAGCCTTTCACTTTGAAAGGTTGATGGAAATAGAAGAGTTCATCTTTAAATAACAGTTCTAAGTTTGGGGCCAACTTTATTTGTAACAAAGAGCTTCACTGTGAAGTGTAATAAGGGTGGCTTTTATTAAAACTCATCTTTCTGATAACTTTTTTTTTGAATGAACCCCTCCATTTTGCTAGGAAACTTTCTTCAGTCAAAAGTTTTAACTGCATCAGCCCTGCAGTCCTTCCCACGTGCACGAAGATGTTGGTCCTGCCAAGGAGGAACAACAAGGAGGTCCTTGAGAGAAGCTGGTTGCTGACACAACAGCGAGGACGGTCAGAAACCCGTTGTGAGGAGCTAGGAGACAAACTGCTGGGGCAAAGGAAGTGGAGAAATGAGGGAGAAATTTCTAAATGGTGTGATACAGAGTGAAGGCAGCAGCGGATGAGATGGCTGTTATTACTAATATTTAGCAATGGATAATTATTAGCAATTAACAAGTATGGTAATCCTATTGCTGGATAATTATTAGCAATTAACGAGTATGGTAATGCTATTGCTGTAATTTGCTGTCAAGTAACAAGCACCAATCTGAGCACAAGTGCTAACTTCTCCTTTTTGCATCGGAGCCCTCCAGCGGGGATAGATGTTTTGTAGTTCCAGGGTAGTTAGGGGAGAGGGAGGAAAAAAGAAAAGAAATCAGAGTTTGGCAGAACAGAAGCCTGCAAAGAAAAGTGTTATATAGAATTTGGTATTAAAAAATAAAAAAGGGAGGTAATAAAGCTAGACACAGAAGTGGAGAGGCTCTAACCTCAGTGGCCATGTGCTCCCCAGGAAAAAGCAGAGGATTGGCGCGTAGTGGGAGATGGACTGTGAGCCCTCAGTGCTGGGCTTAACAGAACTGAAATTATATTTTGAAAGATATTAATAACTGCGGCAAATAGAACAAAGAAGTCAGCCAGCCTCTGCTTTAAAAGCTATGAATAGCAAAGCAAAGAAAGAACCCTGTTAGAAACCTGTTTTTTTCTATGTTGGTTTGGCTCCTGGTTTCTCCTAGACTGGCCTCTCCCACACCAGTGTTTTTGTTGGAGTTCAGGGCATGACGGGAAATGTCTATCACAGTAGGAAAAGGAGGGCTCCTCATCGCAGGCCCTTTTTCCTCATGCTTCTGCCTTGGTCCTCCCTCGCTGCATCAATATTTAATGTTTCTCAGCGTTTCATGGCAGGTCTGCCTCGGACCACGCACTTGTTGAGGGCTCTGTCTTTGATTTCAAAAGTATTTCCAAAATCACAGCGACGTTTTCTGGCTCTGTGTAGTTCTCTGAATTTGTGTTCCGGGAGATTTTGATGCCTTTCTACATGGAGAATCAATGGCAGTATAGAATGTCTCCCTTTCGTTGTCACTATTATTGGTCCAAGAAACTCATTTTTCATATTGTTCTGTTGGGGAAAACCTTTGAAGCTGTCGCCTTCAGCCGTGATCTTCCCCAAACAGTGAAATCTCTCTTTCTTTCTTTCTCTTTCCCTCATACACTGCTGAGTTACTGTTATTACCGTGCCACGTAAATGTTTTTCTGTCTTTGCACACAATTGGCAAAACCCTGAGGCAAATCCGTATCTCTCACAGCACTTGGCTCTGCAGATACCATCTGGTGTCCAGCACCTAGGGTCTGATGCTCCTGTTGCTCTCGCAGCCCAAGGGGCTTTGGGGTGGGCATCAAAGTGACTGGCTGTGAGTTTTAGGCTCTCCCAGAGGTAGAGGCTCAGCCAAAATGGGAACGGGGCCCTTCGCTCGGCTTGGTGTGGTGCAGGTGTTGGGCACTGGTTATGGGAGAGATGGCAGTTTGTAGAGCATCTGTGCGCTAAATTTGGGGAGGACGAGATGGATTTTATGTGCAAATAAGCAGAGTAAATTTATTTTGTCCAGTTCCGCTGTGCAAACTCGCATCGAGCTTGTAGCAAACGCAGGTTTGGGCTGAATTTCTTTCCCCTCAGGGCTAGCAGAGGAGTGGAGGGCAGGGTTGACGACCTGGCCAGGAGCAGCCCCTGCAAACTCTGTGTGTTGTGTTGACTGCAGTAAAGCAGACAGCAGGTATCCTATATCCCCTGCTGCTCGGTGGGGCTTCCCAGTGGAACAGCTCCAAAAACCTTGTGCCTAATGAACGCGGTTGCGTGGCACCGAACTGCCTCTCCATAGTGCACAATATGGCCTTAAAAAAAACAACAGGGGAGAAAAAAAAACTAATTGAATTCTCTCAGGTAATCTCTCAATGAAGGAACATAAGTGCTAATTACTGCTGCCGGTGACATAGAGAATTACTGAAGCATAATGCTGCTTTCAGGTTAAAAAAAAAAAAAAAAAAAGAAAAAGGGAAAGACTATATTTACAAAAATAAGTTATTTAACACTCAACGGGTTGCATCTCCGACAGTGTCGCAACGCACCTATTAAATTTTTAGTGTCAGATGATGATTCACAGCTTGGGTACCAAAGCTGCCGAGCCACAATTATTAATTAATCAGGTGCTGAAGTGCCCAAGGAGAGAACAGTAGGCAAATGGGAAGAGCCTCCCTGGGATACGGAGCCTTTTTTCTTTTTTTTCTTTTTTTCTGAGATAGCAAATTAGTTAAAACATGTATCATAATGTGATGTCCCTTTAGCAGATATTGCATCCATTATTCTTTCCACCCAGATTAATACACTTATTGATGAATACCCTCATTCTTTAGGCTGCTCCCAAAACTGATTTGCAATTGTAAAACAATTTAGCTCAGGAACCGTATGTACTGAAAGGAAACTTTGGGAGATACCGTAAATTATTTTGACGGCTTTGAAAGCGCTGTTTATATCACCAGTCACTACACATGCCAGAATGTTGTGATTTGACTACCTCGTTCTTACTGAAAGAGGAAGTATTAGATTACTGCTAAAGTCAATAAAGAATGAGGAAAAGCTGCTTGTAGAAAATAAGATCATTGAGTTTGTAGCTAGTTTTAGTTTTCTTCCAGGAGTATCAATTAAATTTCCCCCGTAAGTGGGATGGATGGGGCTCGGGAGCATCCTGCCGAGCATCTGGCTGCGTGTTCACGCTCGCAGCAGCCGCGTGCGGCAGAGGTGCCGCCGCACGGGCGGGCAGCGGGGACGGGGACGGGGGATGCCCAGCCCAGCCGCCGAGAAGCAGCTGGTGACGTTCTGGAGCGTCACCGCGGCGCCTTGAGTGCGGCCACTTTAGGCAAACAAGTGCAGGTTGGTCCTCGTGAAGGCTTCGTGGCAGTGCAGGGCTTCCTGCAGGGCTGGTGGGCCCCGAAACCTGGTTTGAGCCACCACATGAGGTCAGGGCACTGGTGGCTTGGCCAAGTTTGGGTCCTTGCCCTTCCACAGCTCCGGAAACCCCAAGTGCCCGTCTTTTCCGTAGGGCTGCGGTAAATCAAGCCCCTAACCTTCTTCTTTTCCATTCTTTCTCTTCTGGGGTACAAGTGCCCCAGGAGGCCAGGGTCTGTGTCCAGGCGGGTGGCATGGGAAGGAGGAGCGATTTGTGCTGGGGGCTGCAGGTGGCATCTGGCGCGAGATGGGAGTAGTTTACACAACGTCTTGAGTGCTCTCGCACCTCCTTCCAGAGCTGAGCTGAGGCTGGAATAAATCACTTAAAAATAAAAAGGCAGCGTGCGTATGCTGCTTATTTATCACATACATATTTAATTTAAAATGCCATCAATGAGAGGATTATTTTTGTAAAAAGAAATGTAATTTTTATAGCTTCCTAATCTCCTTTTGAGTAAGAAATATTGCGTGTATTGAAGCTTATTAGTACAGCATGGTCATTTTGGGTGTCACCCTGCTTCTGTTTAGCTCATCATTTTAAGAGTAATTAGCTTGCTTTCCTTGAGCTCTGATGCATGTGTATTTAACAGAGTGGCTTGATATCCCCTTGGCTTTGTTTTCTACCACCGAATCAGGGATGCACGTGGAAGGACAAGGGCAAAAACAGGAGACCACGGGAGAAAGGAAATACTGATCCTAGAGAACAAGCCAGCACTTTGCAAGGATGTGTTAAAGCCGAGCTAATAGCTGCAGCAGCGCCGAGGCAGAGCACGGGGCTGTTATCGCTCTGGCTGGAGATCGCTGGGGCAGTTCCTGGCCTCGCCGGCGCGCGTTGCCGTGTCCCGCTGCGGCGGTGCTGGAACGGACCGCGCTGCCGAGCGCCGCGCTCGCCGCAGCCGTCCCAGGGCGCTGCCGCCCCGGGCTGTGTTTCGGGGCCGCTCGGCTGGTTTGGGGCACTGCTGTGCTGGGATAGACCTCCCCCGAAGTGCGGCCCTGCCTTGGGCTGACACTCCACGCCAAAGGCGCCGGGAGTCATTTACCTGTTAGAGCTGATCGCGGTCATTGCATCCTGCTTGAACAGTGCAACCGTGACGTTTTTCCGGCTACAAAGTCAATGTTAAGTGCTTTTCGTAGCCTGTTTCAATCCATCTGCTGTGCCCAAGTGATCTTCTCCTTTGAATAGCTCCTGGTTAGGGATCCGATCCGAGACCTGGAAATGGGATAGCACTGGGAATATTGATCATGCTGTTGAGTGCTTGCATGAGGCCGTGTTGCACAGTGCTTGTTCTGCTGCATCCTCAGTTTCCCTGGGGAGTTGTGGTCTCCTGCCTTAAACCAGCTCCTGGGAAGGCTGATCCATTGCTGTTTTCAGGGTAGTTCCTTGAATATCTTTCCCCCAGCACTTGAGGCTTAGTTGGGAAACACCTGCATTGGGCTGCAGGTGGATCAGACAACACGTTAGGTGTTTGGAGACTGATTTTGGGAACCTTGCGCGAAGGGACGGAGTTCAGAGCTGAGGGCTGCCTGGGAGGTGGGTTTCCCGGAATGGCAGGGTGATGAGCACTCATATCTGCACCATCCAGCTGTCAGTCTTGCTTTTCAGTTGCAAATGAAGACGCAAGTAACCTGCTTTTTAACATATGCCCTCGCATTCACATGGTAATGCTAGGGAAGCATCCTTGACTTAGGGCTCTGACCTGTAGGGAAAATAACAGATTGTTTACACTGGTAATTGCAGTCATTTCCATATCAATAGGCCCAGCTAGACCGATCCCTTAAAATAACAAACTTATGGCAGGATGGTAGTTATCCGATCTGGTAAATGGAAGGGCTTTGTGAATCTGTGGTGAATCAGGCAAAGGGAGAAAAGGCAGTTACAGATGAATCAGGTTTATAATAAGTGCCATTTAAACTGTGCATTATGAAGTCCCAGCAGACACAGTAGATGTGAGGAATTTGATGAGCCTAAAAAAAAGAAAGGCGAGGGGGGGGATTGAGTGTAAAGGATTAGTCAGAAAATATTGTTCTAGGTCATTAGCAGATAAAAATCATCAGGGGACTGAGGGGGCCTCTGTTTCTTAATGCTAACAGGGGTCCTGGCCTCTTGACCTCCCTGGGAGGACAGTGCTTCATACCTGTTGGGTGTCTGAAGGGCTCTCGGTGTTCGTTTGTATCACAGATGCGCTAGGAGAAGTTGAGATCCTCCTGCTGCTCTTGGCAGTCAACAAGAGAGTTTGTCATCAGAACAGAAATGCCTTTTTTTCCCCCGAAGGGATGAAGGATAGATGTTTTATGCCCTTTGCAAAAATCCAGGACCTGCAGCAGACAGTGACGGGGTGGCTGGTGAAGGTCACGCCTGGTAGCGCTGTGAGCAGGGACCTGAGCAGGAGCTGTCAGCTCACAACATGAGTCCGTCCAGCGCTCCGCTCGCCTGGGAGTCCTGACACGCGGGGTCGGTAAGGTCCGAGTCCCTGAATTGCTGCCAGACGCGTTTGAGGATGGCAGCGACGTGGGACTGCGGCGTTGCCTGTCCGCGGAGGGCACCAAGGCCGCACACAAGGAGTCGGCCTGGGCTTGGCCCTTAATTACTGCCTCGATGAGACCGTCTGGTTGGATCCCGTCAGGTTGGATGGAGTGTCCTATCTCTTCTTCAGTGGGCAAGTTCTAAGGCCTTCAGTGTGGAAATAGGAGGACCTGGAAGGGGCATTAGAAACCCTTCTGTGAAAGGTTCCATAAACTACAGCCAATTAGGTAAACATCCAGCCTGTAAAGGCTGTTGCTGCTTTGCACCATGCATTCAAAGCCTAAAACGGAGAGAGAGGTTTGAAAGCATTCCTGAAAATGAGCTGTTGAATAACTACAAGATTTCTTATTCAAGAAGAATTAGGTTCTTAGAATAGTTGCTTATTTTCTTTAAGAAATATTCCTTTTTTTCTTTTTTTTTTTTTTCCCTCCCACAAATCACTATACTGTCTTTACTGGGGGAAAAAATGTGCATGAAAATTCAATTTTAGCAACGTTTGGAAGCTGCTCTCTCCGGTAAGCAGCGTGCTGGGGAGAGATTAGACTGTTACACCACAGAAGAGGCAAGCGGTGCAGTTTAATAAAAATGGAGACAAGTAATGAAAAAGACAAAAACGAAAGCATAACAAGCCACCGGCCACTGTGTAGAGCTAGTGGTGACTCATGGTGCAAAGGAGCATTAGGGAGCTAGAACCTGCTCCAACTGCTTTCATGTAACTGTCCCGGTGTCCGGGCTCCGCTGCAAAAGCCTTCCCGGGATTATACCGCTCGTTTGCTCCCCCCGTCCTGGGATAGATCCTTGTAGAAGGTCGATGATTAGAAATAAATGGGTTTTAACAGCAAAATGCAGCTACTGAAATACGTTTCGTGGCTGGTGTGCTGGAAAACGGGCTATCAAAGAGGTGAGGGCATCTGCAGCTCATAGCAGACTGCACGTTCCCGTATTTTCTCCTCAAGAACAGGCAGCAGCAGCTCCTCGTGCGTTGCCCACATGTTTGCCCAGCTTCACCTGCAGTACCAAGCACAACGCTCTGCAAAACCGTCTTGATTCAATCGTGTGTGGTCAAAGGAGGAGGGTGAGCAAGAGCAGAGCCCCCTCGAACTTGCTCAGAGCTGGCTTGAGCACCCTTCTGTGCCTGCCTAATGGGGTTTCTTCAGTGCCCGTAGATTGCATGGGTGCTAGATGTTCCTTTGCATTTCTTTTATAATTCTTTGTAGCTGGCGGGTCAGACATTGGCCCTACTAGAAAAGGGACCCCCCGAGGTCCTGGTGATATGAGGGCCCTGCCGCTCGCAATTCACATCTCCCTTTTCAGAGCCGTAGAAGAAGGAGCCCCAGGAGGTGCAGCTGGAGTTGCTTGGGGCCCAGATAACCTTTAAGCCGTGAGCGTGGAGCTCCCAGTACGATGCGCAGGTTTTTGTGTCTCCGAGCGCGTCGCTTTGGCACTGCCTTGTGAGAATTGCACGTGTTTTAATTCTGCTGTTCGCACAGCCAATGCTGCGGCTTTGCCCGTAGACTTGTTTTCCCTGTGGGTGGGGAGCGGGGGGAAGTCCACGATAAAATCTTATCTGGGCTTTTCCAAGCACTCTTTGGACCAAAGGAATCTGAAACAAACCCCGTTTATCATTACGGCTCAGATTGAGCGAAGCGCTGAATGCCAATATGCTGATTTTTATCTCGCGCGTTGAAGCAACTCGGAAATGCTGCTTGAAAGCAGTTTTCTACCATCATCGTGCAAGAGCCACGTTTAATTCCGCAGAGACTGTGTGTCCCAGCTTAAGCTTGCTTGGACAGGGAGCGTTTTTGCTGCTTTCAGCTCAGGTAAGTGGTGCTGCTCCCTTGCTACTTGAAAACATCATTATTCTTTATTAGCCCGACTTGAAAATACAAAGCAAAGGAGTGGAAACTGTGCATTCACAGTACGTATGCCTAGTACAACATAGGGCAATGCAGAGTACAGCAGCACAATGATGGATTTTTGCAGGCTTTTTTATATAAATTGCATATTATATTTTACAGGCAATTTTATAGAATTATATGGATTTATATATGTCATCAGAATAGCTGATATTAAGATTACCGACTGCTTCTGGGAGGCAACAAGTAAGGAAAAAAATAAATAAAAAAGCAAACTCATCCACCCCTGTTCTGAGAAATGTTTGGCTGGAAAGAATCTTTAAAGATTTTTCTCTTTCTCTGTCTCTTTCTTGTTCCTTCAGTGCCAGACCTTTCAGTACTTCTGCTTTAGGGCTTATTTTGCTCCTTTTGTAGGAACCAAATGTTTTCAACAAAAACAGAACTAGTTTTCCTCTATTTTGTTATACAAGCTCTTTTTCCAGCATGAAAAGCCAGATGGAAATTTTCTTCTACACCAAGTACCTATGCTGTATGGCAAATTAATACCTGGTGTACGTTTTTCTGTAGATATTTATATAACCTATCAAGAAGAGATTTGGGCTATTTTTGCTGCTCTAAGCTTTGCTAATGCACACTTCCCGCTTGGGGGTTAGAGCAGATATATGAAACCGCCTGTGAAGTTGAGGCTTCAGAACAGGGTTATTCTGGCGTTGCGTGGGTTTTGCTGGGAAATGTGGCAGTTTGGACAGAGCCAGGGGTTGCCTCCCTGGCTTGGAGGGCCTCCTTCGTGCAGTAGCTTCTTGATTTTGTTTCTTTAAGCTTAGTGCTCGTGGAGGATGCGACCCGGGTGGTGCTTGTGTATCCTCTTCATGCTTAAAATCTAACTCGGGTTTGAACATCTTCAGGCTGGCCCTGGGCTACCAGGTCTTCTGGGATCTTCTGCTCTACCTGCTGCAATGTTGCGCTGGGGAAAGGCAGCATGGAAAACATTGCGGCCCAGGATTTTGGGAAGGATTTGGGGATTTTTGTCCCCCTGCTTCCTGCTGTGACTCCGCTCCGTCCTGCTGGACGCCTCCTGGGGACTCTTCTTGCCACATGTTGCCACCAAAGTCCCTCAGCCCAAGGGGCCTGGCTTGTCTTGGCTGAGGCTTGGCTTATTTTGGGCAGGTTTACATCTTCTCTAAGCAGATAAAAACCCCATAAGATATTGGTCACTTGGGAGGATCATAGAAGTAGAGTTCGAGCAACTCAAGAAAAGGCATTTTTCAAGGCTGGAGCCCAGTGTGGATGGAGCAGAGTTATCCATGGGTGCGCTGACGTTGGGAAGCCTTCCCTGGCACCACCTCAGATGCATCCAATGTGCTGCCTGCTTCAGGGCTATATAATGTGTTCGGAAAAGGAAGTAAAAAAGGCTGCACTATTTTCTGGATAACTTTGCTCTGCAGAAACCAATTTGGACTTATTTGAGCACACATTTCCAGGAGGATCTGAGTCTGAGCGCTGTAAGGTCTCTAGCAGTGCATTTCCTTTTAAATACTGTAATTGGAGCCCTCAAATTTCTTTAAGCGCTTATTTTAGAAATAGCTGGGGTTTTGGAATGAAGTAATATAAAGTCATTTAAAGTTATTGCAGCACTTCACAATTTTAGGAGACTTTTAGGCTGCCAAATTGGAGTTCCGGTCTCGGCATGCGCAAAGGCTCTTCCTCGGTGTAACAGCAATCACGGCGCTCAACTGCAAGCTCTAAATCATTGCGGGTTTTTAGAGATGGGTTAGAGCAGCGTAAAATGAGAATACAGGGTTTTATGACCTTTGGTTAATGGGACTATGAACCTGTCACTTGTGAAGTTTTACAAAACATTCCCTCAAGAAAGGAAATCACTTCGGTGACATTTTATGCAAGCAGATGATATTATTGGTGCCTCGTGGACAACCCTCGCGGTGTTCTGCGGAGAGCTGAATTTCACCTGTATCGTTATTTTCCCCCCTTTTCTACTACTTCCCTTGTTACTGCTTAGGCGAGAGCGTGTGAAAACACAGTGTGAGTGGCTGGAGGCTCCTTCTTCGGTGCGCGATGCAGTTTGACTGCTGAGATCATCGTTGCTGGTTGGGCCAGAAGCGTGCGTCCTGCAGTGATGGAAATGACTCCTCCCGGCTTTGTGAGGACAGGAGGTTCCCGTTTGTAGGTTTGATGGCCTCTGACAGGCTCCTGCCACATCTGGGAAGCGGGAAGCTCTCAGTGAGGCTGGTTGAGGCTCCTCCACGGTGGGGAAGGTGGAGGTGCAAGTGACTGGCGTGCGGGGGTGATGGCAGGAGCCCTGCTAAATGCCGGGATAAATAGCCTGGGTCTAATCCCACAGGATTAGCGTAGACCACTTGTCTCAAACGAGATTTGTCTCCTTTCACAGACTTAAAACCTTGGCTTTGACCTAAACTCATGGTGATAGCTCTGTGTGTGGGCAGGAAGGGCTCTTTCCGAGAGCAAGTCCTCTACCTTTCTGAAGGCATCTGCCTTGGCGTGGGACCCACCACCTATTCTGCAGCAGCTGCCCCGAGTACTCCGCAGAAAGGGACTCCCAATGGCCCCTTTAGAACATGGGGACAGCTTCTAGGTGACAGTCAGAGGCATGGAAAGGTCCCCCTCCTACCTTGCCTTCCCAGGAAACATGAATGCATTCCTCCTCCTCCTGCGCTGACCGAACCCTCTGTCCAAATCCATTTAGTTGGGCAGAGCGTGAGCAGAGAGCAGATTTCAGCCTATGCCAACTTTAATCTTTAATAACCTTGTTAGGCCCCTGACACGTTAACTCGGCTCCTTCAGCGTAAATCTCGTGTCCAACTTGCACTGTGGAGGGGGACAAAAAAAGCAGCAGTACGGGGTGTTTGTTTGCGACGAGCGTGTGCCCTTGGGCCGGCGCTGGCAGTGCCTACGCGGTTGGGAAGCCCTATGGGGACATTCAAGCAGCCCTTTGGTGTCGGGCCACGGTTGCGCTGCCAGCTGGGGAGCCCGCTTGGAAATGCGAGAGCTCGGCTGCCCGTCGGCCAGAGTGCACAAAGCTGGCGGGGAGCTCGAATACCCCGGCAGCGCTGCACCCGCTCGCTGCCTTTGTGCCTTAAACTAAAGGCACAAATTGTGTTGCTGTTTCCTTATCCCGCTGTGTTCCCTTTGCAGTAGCCTCTATCTTTTATGCTTGCGCACGGCAAACTTTTCCTGGTGGAACCCCCCAGCTGGCTGCAGTTCTTGCAGAAAACGTAGCGCGTAGACGCGCTGCCGCGGGGCTGGCGCTGGCCGAGGGAGGCGGCGTTCCCGCTCTGCAGGACGTCCCGAGGTGCTGAACGGGGCTTGGCGCCCGCAAAGGGAACGCAGTATCTCAAAGCGCGCTGAAGAGCAAGGAGAAAGTAACTCGGAAGTGATAAATCGCGTGGCATGTGCGAACAGAGTGATGCTGAGTATGATAAATACAAATACAATGCTATTAATATGAAAGCCTAAATAAAATGATAGAGTTGAGGCAAAGCTAATCTGTTCTTAGTGAAAGATGCAGAAGCAATTACTTGAAACATTACCCATTGAGTACTCCCACTGAATATTTTCTGTTTCATTGAAATATTTCTCTTTTTGTTGAAAGTGCCTTTTTTCAGTACATACAGCACTAGTTGACATCTTTTCAGGCAGCACTGTTAGGGCTTCTGAGGTACCTGTTTTTATGTGCTCTGACTGTTACCCCTCTGCAGCCTTTGGGGACTGGATTCGTGGCTTGCTTAGTTGGGCTAATGGATATATTAATGGCTATATTACCTCATTGCTTATACACCTGGGTAACGATGCATGTTGTGATACCTACAAAAATGCTTAAATGCCAAGGAAAACGTCCCTGCACGTAGACCTCAGATCTTCAGTGCTGCTGCTGAATCCTTTCCAAGCGGACGCGCGGGTGCTGGCTGCCCTTGCCAGCAGCGAGGTGCCCTAGTGTGTCCCTGGTGGCAGAGGAGGGCAGTTGCTTTGGCTGTTCGAGGGGGAGGATGAAGGTCCGAGAGCACTTGCCAACTTTCCTTCCAGCCCGGGGGTGCCAGCGCGCGGTGTGGATGGAGGAAACGGAGCAGGGCAGCTGGGTCTTGACTCGCGCAGTCCTGGCTGGGCTGCACACCAAGGCTCTGGCTCCGCTCGCAGCGCTGGCCTCCCCGCCGCGGGCTCGGAGCCCACGGGCTTGCAGGGGCCAAGAGGATCGCGGAATTGGGAAACAAAAGCAGA
>JAUBNY010000836.1:2133308-2150006 GCA_032275445.1 Crypturellus soui
CTTCAGCAATAAATTGACTGCTGAAATGTAACGGAGATGGTGTAGGTGGATCCCTATAGGTTTTCAAGGATTAAGGAAATATTTTCTGTCTCGCTGGTGCTTGTTTCCCTGTTCCCATGGTGACAGCTATTAGCGGATAGACCAGCCCTGGAGCTGTAAGTAGCAATAACCAGGTTGTCTATTATATGTTGCATGATAGTGTAATTTAGTAATATGTTTTCAAAGGCATCGTGACTTTGTGTGTATGTTTATATTTTTTTGTGTGTGTGTGGCCAGCTGGGGACACTGTAAAGCGACTGTATTTTCAGAGTCCTAGATCCTGGGAAGATCCTTCTGAAAGGAAATCTCTCTAAAACTTCTTAGAAAGCAGACTTCACTAAACTGCCCTCTTATCTAGTGTATAGATGTGTACACTCACATGCATATACACATATCTAAGTGCACGTAAGCTTAACGCAGGTATCTAAAAAGCATTTTAAAGCATTGGGGCAAGCTAGTGGAAGGGAGGGTTATTAGAGCAGGAGTGTAGGGGATGGCCCCACAAATTGTAAGGTGGTGATGGGTGGGCAGCTGCCTGGTTGGTTCAGCTGGGCGGGATGCCCCTCGGCCCTGTTTCATTTTTTCATTACACAACAGTCTGCATGTGGGGCGTTAAAACTACATTTTCACCCATAGCTGCTTTCCATTTGTTCTGTCATGTTAGCAGTGAAATAAATTGCTCTAATTGCCTGCAAACTTCATCAAACTCATGTTTCTTATTGAATATTTATTAAACTTCATGTCATGTCGTGCTTGGTTGGTGAAAGCGGTCTGGTGCCCGCATAACATTATCCTCCAGAATGCAGGGTGTCGCATGTTTTCCTCCTCTCAGATTTCCTTTTGGATTGTGAAGTGTTTGTGTTCCCATGAGTCGGGCCATGTGAAGAAGCAGGGGCACGTTTGCATTTCATGATATCCAGGGTTTTCCTGAAGACCCTTGTGCCCTTGGATCCATGTGCTTACAAGGGCATCTCTGCTGCTGTCTCCTCCCATTTTCAACCGCAACTTCTTTCAGAAGCACATTGCAAAGACAACGCTACCCAGTGGTTCAACCAATATTTTAACTGTTTTTCTCATCTCAAAATGTTGAAGTCACCTTTATTAAACAGCTTGACTTTTGGTAAGAGGACCATGTGTTTCTGTAAGGCTGCGATTTTAGAAGCCTCTGGATAATACCACAAATTCTATACAACATTCAGCAACATGCTTTTTTCTGCCAAAGACTTAGCAAGGAAGGTTGGGAGACGGGTGTCACAGGGGAACTTGAGCTCCTGTAATCCCAATTAGCTGTTTGCCCAAGGAGAGAGCAAGACGCCTAAGCTCTTGTGACAGTGAAGAGGAGGAAAGATATTCCTGGCGCTAGAGCATCATCTGGCTGCTTTGGAAGCTGTCTTTATTTTTGACTTCTCTGTGTTTTTTTTCCCAAGTGTTTTGTATGGGGTAAGGTATCTCCCTGCAGCTTTCTTAAGTGATAAGAGCACTGCTGGGCCCCTCAGGGCTTGGGCATTAAAGAGGAGCGGGCAGGTACTCCCTGCAGGCCGAGGGTGCCACGTGCCCTTTTCCCTGCTCTGCTGAAAAGATTAGAGAAGTTGAGACAAACTGTCTGTGGGGTTTCCCTCTCCAATTTCCAGTCATGTATTGGGGAAAACTGGTACTATTCTCATGGATGTAATCAGGGTTATGACATTTATATTTATGCAAGGTGCTGAGTGCTTGGGTATGTCTTTATTAGAGGAGAGAGAAAGGAAAACGAAACAAAACAACTGTGTTTCTCAGCCCAAGGAGCAAATGTTCTGAAGAGGGTTTATCCTTGCGTGTGAAAGGCTTTTATCTGAACGCCAGTGAAACGGCAGCGAGGGCTTCATGCACCATTTGTAGTCAATGGCAGCGCTGCGGCAGCGTGGAGGCGCTGGGAGAGCCCTGGCTTGTTTACCAGGAGGGGAAGAGAAAAGGGAGAAAAGTTAAAGTATGATTTGTATTCCAACTAAAGAATGAATGTGTAAGTACTTATCAACAGGCACAGCTTTCATGTTTATTCATCCAAGGACTAGAAGCACATATTTTAGCATCTGAATGATTATAAATATGTTTACTAGCTATCAAAATCAGAGCCATTTAATTTGAGAATACCAATTCATATTCAGATGCGCCTTGCTTTTCACTACTAGTGCTAGTTATCCTGTTCAGCATTCATGGCTCTGGCATTCATCACTTGGAGCTCGCAGCATATTGAGATATAACTGAGGACCAGTGTCAGGGAGGTTAAGGGACACGGTTGTGTGTTTTGATTAGCCTTGCATCAATGTGTCTTGTCAGAAAAATTGGTTGGGGACATTATGAATATATGGAATATTATCCACTGTCTCGGAAAGGGGGCATTTTTCAATATTTCTTGTTGCAAGTAATGTGCGTGTCCAGGAAAATTACAGAGCACAGAGACAATAAATAAACTTAGCTCAATTAAAAGTGATTGATGCCTGCCTTGAATCGTGCATCTCCAAAACACACCTTCTGTGCCTGGAGCAAAACTGATGATGGTGATGATGATGCAAAAGACCTCTGGGACTCATTTGCACGGTGCTTAATTTCTTCTTTCCGCTGTTGTCTTGCCCAGCGCCATGAAAGGCATTTACTGGCCACTGTGGGGGTATTTTCTTGTGCTTTTTTGGTTTGGTGGTTTTTTACTGTCTGGTGAGATGAGCGATCCAGTTGGGTGAATGGAGGGAAAGCATCAGCCCCTCAGGGCTCCTGGAAATCAGTGGGTGTGAAGTCCCTGGTGGGATGTTGGAGTGGGTTTGGTGGCAGAGAACTCCAGAGTGACCTTAACCCTGCCTCTGCAGAGGCTTCCTGTGGGCTGGGGGAAGTGTAACCTCCCTCCGGCACCTGGGTGGATGGTGGGTTTGACTTCCCACCCCACATGGGATGACCCGTTTAGGCAGCTGCAGCTTCCCCAGGTAACTGCAGGTGGATCTCGACTGACATCGAAAGGAGTTACGTTTGTCCAGCTGAAGTCTCTGAGCTTGCAGTATTCTGGAGTATTTGCAATAGGCGGGGTTGTCTGTGAAGTATTCACTTGGTTTACTAACTGTCGTGCAGGTGATCCTTGGCACTTTTTGAAAATGTATTTATTCTTTAAATCTGTGTTGGTCTAGATACCCAAAGTACCAAGCTTTTTTAGGAAAAAAAAATCCCTTCCTTCGATATTACCACATGAAAGCTGATTTTCAGCGTTGAGCTTTGCTTGTCCCTGTGTCCCTGTTGCTCTTTCCAGAGGCAGATAGTGGCAGGGAAGTATCCAGCGGTTGCAGGGAGCGCTCTGGCCGGGCACAGAGGTGGGACACGAAGCCTCATGCACAGCACGAGGCTCCAGGGAGCTGCCTGGAGCAGAGGGACATGGTGTTGGATACCTGGCGATGGGCACACAGTTAATAAGCGGGTATGTACCCTGCTTGGGCAGCAGGTGATTGTGGAGTAAATGAAGAACTGTTTATAGGAATTGGTGGAATAAATGAAAAACCGTCCGTAGGAACTGGTGGTTTGTGCATGACCCAAGCAGCAAAGCACCTGCTCACTGGATCCGTTTGTGAACGGTTTTGCAAAGGGCCTCTTTATAATGTTTTTTTTTTTTTTTTAAGATTGTCCCAAATTGTAAGGTTTTAGTGGCACATGCAAAGAAAACATAAGCTCACCTGGAAACCCAAAAATGGTGCTTGGCAATTCAGCAGGAGAAGCTGTTTGGGTACTTTCCTTGCGCACTGCTAAGAATTAGGCTTGGATATCAGTGGCAAATCAGTGCCCAGCTGCTATTTTTCCTTTTTTTTTTTTTTTTTTTTTTTTAAAGGAAACCAGCAAACTCCTCCCAAACCACCCCAAATAAAAACAACTTCCATAGAAACATAGCTTGAATAATGTTTAGTGGCTAGCAGTTTTTCTCTCATCTGGTCAACTGAAGGCTTCTCCGAAGAAGAGACTTCAGTTTGCCCCGCTGAATCCTTACAGAATGATTTGGTGGGGAATTTAGTGTGGATCTGCTTAAATGCTGCCATGGGCTCAAAGCAGTAAAATGACAGCATGGTGTTTGCTGATGTATTTGGGCCTCCTAATGGAGGTATGTAACCCGGATCCTCAACATGGTGTTTCGTTAGCAGGCACTCTGTCTCCAGGCTGTAACGGCGAAAGGTATCGTTCATATAATGCAGACACGTCCCCGGGATTGAATATCCGCCGGTGAGACCTGCTAATTTGAAATGATCATCTGTTTCAGGAAAACACATCTGCTTTAATGACTTCCAATATCTCTTGCTTAGCTCTTTCAGTGACTAATTCCATTTTGGTGACTAATGCCATTAATAATTTTAACCTGAATTCTTTGTAATGGCATCCTGTGGTATGAATAGTATTGCTGACGGTTCCCTTTTTCCACTGCACTTGCAAACACAGTACTTGTGTTTTTCCCCCCTTTAAATGCATTTTCCTACTGAAATCACGTGCACGCACGTTTCTTTACAAAGCAAAACAAAACTGTCCGGGTTTGAACACTGCAGCATCTTGCTTCAGTGCTGGAGAAGCCAAGTGTTGGCTCTTCATCTCTTCTTGCTCTCCAGGTCACACAGCAGAAACCAGAAAAGCACTGGAGGCTGAGCGATTCGGGCACCTCCACGCGTGACCCTCCAACAGCCTGTGGAGCATTCGGTGACATTTAGTTCCCAATTAAAATCTTGGTGGTTTTTCTGTCTGCCAGTAGGTGACTTTAGTGCAAGTTTCCCTGCCCCTAGCCTAGGGAATACTGGAACATGTCGTGAAATGTGGGATCTGCAGGGATTTTGGCGCTGGGCGCTGCCACTGATGCAGCTGCCGCATTTGCAAACCTGTCCCCAGTGCATCTTCCCAGCAGATTTTATTCGTGTTTTGCCGCTTTGCTGCTAGCGGGCATAGAGATGGGAGTGAAATCGGCAAGGAATGGGAAGCTGCTGGAAAAGCCAGGCTGCCCAGGGCCTTGGAGGCAGCTTGGCTGCTTGCGCTGTGTTGATCCCAAGTTCATGCATTCTGCTGAAAACCGAAATTTCGGAGGAGAATTGTCCATGCCCACTTTCCTACAAAGAGAAGGAGCAGCTTGTTGATCCAGTCAGAGCTGCAGTGTTTCCTGGTTGCGGTGTGTGATTTTGTGCCTACTTTTTGTGGCACTCGTTCCCAATGTGCAAATGTTTTGTTATCTGCCTAATGAATCGCGTCCTGCAGCTTGGAAGAAGGAGGTCTCCTGTTGTTTCTTTACCCACGTCGTTAGCTGCTTATCGCTATGACTTCCAGAAATTGATGTTAGCTTTTGCTGGCTTGCTTCTCTCTTTTCCCTCTGCACGGGCACTTCGTCAGGCTGAATCTAGATATTTAGCACTTCGTGTCCTGCAAGCTGTACCTTCTGTGTTCTGATTGTGCGAGTTTGGTGCCTCGGGTTGGTTGGAAGGTGGCAGCCCATGATATAATGTGGCAATGGCAGAAGGACCTAGACTTGCTCCTCAGAGACGGAGACTCCTTGGGAGGCTGCTGGGAGGGGAGAGCCCCTGGTTGCTCTCCATGTGCTTGTCCTCCGGGAGTTGCACAAGTATTTAAGAGCTGAGCCCAGCTTTATTTTTATTTTTCCTTCTCCCTTTTCTTTCTCCCCACCTGGTTAAATACTCTACTAGTAGCTGGGCAGTTCTGTGTGTTCCTACAAGGCTGCACATCCTCATCCTGTCACTTGAGGGGTGTTGGGGCTGGTTGGGTGCCTTAAGTTTTGTGGCTAATGACCTCTGTAGTGGTCACACCACCAAACCTTGTACTTGAAAGGCTAGGAGTCAATGAAGCATCCAGGCTACTCAATATATCAGTGTTTAATTGACACCCTGCAAGACTTGCTTCTGATTTATAGCCCCATAAAGGGACACTCTCTTTATGTTCTGCCAGCACAATTGGCAGGATGCTCTCGGCACAGATGGCCCATTAGCCCTGGACAGCTGGTTCCCTCTCTGCTGTCACATCCCAGGACCATCTAACTAATACTGTCACACGCGCCCCACTTCGCTGGGTAAGCGGGAGAGGTTCTCGCGTGCGGCTCCGTGTCGGCCTGCAGGCGCACGGAAATCCATCTGCCCAAGCAGCCGCCTTGAGAGGTTTCCAAGCCTTAGCACCCTGCCGTGCCGCTCGCTGACCTCCCTTTGGAGCAGCGTGGAGGGGAACCGGAGTTCTTGGCTGCGTGATGCACCCGTGTGGCCTACAGGGCATCGGGGTCTCCTTGTCTGTCCTCTGCTTTGCATCCGTGTGGCCATGGCTGGTGAACACACCTACGTACCAGGTACTTCTTTAAAACTAGGGGGATGCCTAGGGTGCACTAGCAGGTGCCTATTTCAAAAGGGTTGTTTTTAATGTATAGTAGAAAAATTTGAGCATAGGTGATAGACAATAAATACTGACTAGGTAAAATATGTAGACAGTAGCACAGATCAAGAGTAGAGAGTAAAGCACAACTTCAAATGCCTTCTGCAAAAAAAACCCAAAAGTTCTCCAGCACTCAGTCAGCCAGGAAAGGTCTGAGGTGGGAAGACAAAAGCTGTGTTTGTGGATAGATGAAACATATTTTTGACATCAGAAACTTAGTTTCTCAAGATGCAACTGTTTTATTTTCCTGAGGGTAGGACATAGGAGGTCTGTAACTTCTTACCCTTCTGTGGGAGCTTCACTGAATTCACTACAAACAAACTGCTCTACACAAGGGCCTTAAAATGTGTTTTATGTTTTATGACATGAGATACAGAGTCTAAGAAGTCATGATGGGATTAGGACTTGTTTTATTTTACTGACACCAAATGACTAGATGAGGAAAAACTAGTGTTTTGTATTTGTATTCATAACGAAGGAATGTGGAATACAGTTGGTCATCAGATCACATTCCTGGATTGTGGAGGGGTAACAGAGGGATATGTGTGTGCAGGAGGAGGACATCACGAAGCCTCAAGGTCTGTGGCTGGCAAGGAGAGTCTGGAAGAGGATGCATGAGAAATGCAACACTTGGACTCAAATGAAGGCTGTTGAGGAGGGAATCGAAATTCCAATCCCATATAGGGGGATTTCTGTTGTTTGGAGCCCAAGACTAATACATGTTTTTGTGGGGTGTTTTTGTTTTTTGTTTGTTTGTTTTTTGGAATTTCTTGTTACTGTGGAGGTGAACAAATAGCAAAAGATAGATTGAAGAATCACCATCTCGATTTGGAGTATTTTGCGACCTGGGGCTAAAGATAAGTGTTCAGATTGAATGTTTTTTACAACATTATCTACTGTTACCATGGTGGTTCACACTGAATCCCATTGAGCTGGATAAGAACCAAGTGGAGCATTGAAGATATATGTTAAGTTATAAGCACTTAGTATGAAATAGAAGCAGATAATAGTAAAAGTTCAACTCTAGTTTCAGGGAAGTCCATGGTGAAGTTATCTACAGCTGTGGGAACAGATCTGGCTATCTGAGAGCTTTTTTTTATTATTTTTTTTCCTCTTTTAGGATTTCATTTATTACCTGTTTTCTTGGAGTTATATTCCATGCTTACTGCCTCTGTAGAGCTATTGCAGAAACTGTGGTCTTTAATTCTTGAAAACTTCTGTGGGGTTTATAAATACAGGATTGACTGTGGTATCAGTTTTGTATTCAAGTCGCTTGCAGAGAGCAACAGATAGAGTTAAAAAAAAAAAGGCTTTAAATCCCATATTAGAGGCATTAAGCTGTATTTGTCCGTAAGAACTGCAGTGTGCATAGCTTGCAGGTATGTTACGTGACTGACCAACTGTTGCTTAATAACCACATTTTTGAAGGCTGCTTCAGGGTCCATTCAACTTCTCAAGATTTGACGCTGCTGCAGTGCAGTCAAGTACCTCACACTGATGCAGCATCCCGAGGGATTTGAAAATCTATAGCGAACAAATTAGCAATAATCAACAGCCTGTCTGTGCATTCGGCATCAGTTAGCCCGAGGGTTGACACTGGTGCTTCTCGCTCTCAGTGTCTGCTTTCACCGGGCAGCAAAATGTAAAACTAAAATGTAAAAATATGTTGCGGTCTTGGAGAGTGGGCACCTGCCAGCGGGATTTCTCGACACTGGGATGTTTCTAGACTGACTGGCAGGAAGTTTAGCATAAATCCTGCAAATAAAGTTAACTTTGTGGGTTTTTTTTTTTTTTTTCCATTTCACTCCTGCCTGCTTCCACAGCATAAACAGAGGGGAAATATGCTCATCAGCTAGATCCGTCAAACGTGAGGTGTAATTTCAAGTTGAGCCATTATCCAAAATTAAAGCGTATGTGGCAAAGAAATTAGCAGTCTGTTGCGGAAATGGGCACTCACACTGTCTACCTGGAGGGCTGCTCTGCCTTTTGCTCTTTGCTCCAAAAACGAACCCCGGAACTCGTTGGGCTGCTTTGCTTATTTCTGGTGCCGAAATGAAATATTTTATATACTATATATATATATATATATATATACACACACACACACACACACACACATGATTAGTTTTAATTATAGAATGGCACTTCTATTTGCGTGCAGGTAGGAGACAAAAGTCATTAGCAACTGGACTTTTTTTCAGCCTGCCAACTGACACGGCAGTTGTGATTTCTATCCAGTTCTTCCTTTCTGGAACGTAAATGATGGCAGAGATCACGAAAGCACTTCTGGGCCTTTATGCAGATCGGAATTGTGCTGCTTGCCCCTTAAGGAAGGTCAGAACGAGATGGGCAGCCAAGTGCTCTAAGCCCTATTAGGAAGTACTGCTCTTGCACAAATGCTTGCCTTGCTTTTCCAGCAGCAGCAGATGAGTAGGAGACTTGTTCCATTCAGTAGTTGAGGTGAAATTTAGTAATTTTTCAAGAGCAGATTATTTTGGGAGCCTTTTTCCTTTTGAAATTGCTTAATCCTTCTGTCTGACCCTCTTTGCTTTTCACATACGCTAACTCCTAAAGGAAATACAGATATTTTGTTTAAAAATATCTTAATGAAGTGCTTCAATATATTTAGAAGATAAAGCATGTACTTGAGTATAAGTGAAATATTTTGTCAGCTTTAAAATTCTTTCCCCCCGCCTTCCCCTACCTAAAAAGCTGTCTGGCGAATTCAGCTTGAAATTGTGTTTCCAGCTGATTTTTGGTGCAGCTAAGTGGACTGTTTTTGCCTGTCAGTGGCCATAGTGGGTTTTTTTTTTTTAAATTAAACTTTGCAATTTTGAGCGCGCTGTCCAGTGACAGATACTTTTTTCTTTTAAAAGAACAAGTGCACAGAACGAAATGGCTGCACCACCTTCCTGCTACGGCGGCTGGCCTAGCAGAGAGCCCTGCGGGCACGGGCTGCGCGTTTTTGTGCACCCTCTTTTTATTTTCTTGTTCTTTCCCTGCATGTAAAGCTGGGCCCTTCACCCAAATACTCTGCCCAAGCAACAAGAGCAACAAAAAGAAGTGAAAATCGGGAGTAGATGCTGAGCGCTCATAATGACAACTTCAAATCAGGGCTCTAATTAGCGAGCACTCCCCGGGGACTCATTAGAATCACAAAAGCTTTCTTGTGGGCTCTGGAACGGCCCTGTTTTTCGGCAGTGCCACCTCGGAGAGAGGAGTTGTGCAGCCTTTAAGAATTTCCTCGGTTTGGAGCGCGCAAATTGCGGTGTCCCAGAAATCCTTTATGAATCGGGCCTTATGTTGGCCCTTGTAAATGAGGAGGGGTTCGGGTTTCTGCGCGGCGGCCTAATAGGTACATAGTGACTGCTTAATGGGATTTACATTCGCTCAAACAAAATTAGGTTGGTAAAAGACAATGCAACATGCGGCAACGTAAATGGGGCTGACGGCGGAATTAAATGTTTGTGGAAACAGGGCAGCAGATCTATCACGAGCTAATTAGACGGAGGGCTTGGAGACAGACTTGGGAGTAAACAGCTCCAGCAAAGAGGGAAGGGGAGCAAAAAGGGAGAAAATGGAGCCCTTGTGTTGGGTTGAAAGGGAGCCCTAAGCAAAGTTATTTAAATGGAGGGGTCTGGCGGAGCCCGTCCCGTGAGAAGGTCTTGGTCTTATCTGAACCTGTTGATTAAAGCGAGTTGAATGGCAAGTTCGATAACTCCTGGGCATAAAGAGGTCCTCTTTGTAGCAGTTTGCTATTCAGGGTGCCTCTCTCCGATACGCTTTTCATCACCTCCTAATGCTTCCCTTGGCTCTGAAACTGGTGTCTGTGGGGGAAGCTGCCAGCCAGCCTTGGGCAGGGATATTTCCAGCCTGAGGAGGAGGAGGACACCTCAAAGGTGGCCCTGGAGAAGGTGGGAGGGCTGGGTCCTCCACGTGCCTTGCTTGTTCCCTTTGCCTTCCTTTGCTTGGCAAACCCCATTTGGGGTTTGTTTGTGTTGCCTCTGTTCCTTCGCCCTGGCGACGGACGTGGATCTTCCCGGAGCGCAGTGTGACGTCTCCGGGCGTTCCCCCGGGGCTGGCGGATGCGGGTCCTGTCTGCTCCCTCCCCAGCAGGGCCCCGCGCGCTGTGCCGCGGCTCTGCCCGCGGAGGCCCGGGCCGGGAGCGGGTGTTGGACGGCGCCCGCTGCCTCCCGCCGCGCGTCCCCGCTGCTCCCTCACGTGATGGATGCCGCCGTCTTATCAAGGTCGGTCGGGAAGGGCCTTTTTTACATATCTCATAAATTTTAGCCAGGTGCCACCGATGCGAGATTAATGCAATGGCACTGCAGCAAGCACTCAGGCTTGTCTTAATTATGCTAAGGTTGCCGGTTCACCGTTTCCCTTCATCTGTCTCCCGCTTTAGGGAACACTAAACACTATGTCATTAGATTGTCTGTTCCACAACATTGGCCCTTTGCATTTACAAAGTCATCAGCTGGCTTATGACCTAGCTTTTCTAAGAAATTAAATTAAATAAATAGTGAAAACAAAAAAATTAAGCGGGAGCGAGGTTTCCTCGGGCGGGTGCCGCTCCTCGGTGCGGTTGGGTTTGAGGGATGATGCGCAGGTGGTTTCCTTGTGATGTAGATGTGTTCTTGTGGGTGTTGTAAGGCTTGCAGTGGGCAGGGCTGCAGGATTTTAAGAGAGTTGTGTTGTGTGTCCTGCTCAAAAGAGGAGAGGGGCTTAAAAAAGCGAAGGCGAGTGCATTCCTCGTGCTGAATGGCACCGTGTGCGGCCGGCCCCGCGTGCCAGCGGAGCGGTCATGCTCTGAATGCCGCCGCGCGGGGCCCGGGCGCTGATGAAGAGGTAACGGGAATAATTGAATTTTTTCCAGTGTCGTACAGAGAGCCACTGCCTGCTATGGCACCCGCACGCTCGCGGGGCGGCCAAAATCCTCTGCCTCATTGTGCGGCGGGAGAAAGGCTCCGTGCGTGGCTCGCGTTCCGATGCAGCGTTCGTTCCTGTGCAGGCGCCGGCGCCACTCGGCAGCTTTCCCAAATCCCCCCGCTGCGGTTGGCGCTGGGGACGTTGCGGCCTCGTTGGCCGCTGCGGGAGCTGGATGCCGCTGGCATTGCTGCCCTGCGCTGTGCGGGGTGCTCTGCTGCCGGGGAAGGCGAAGAGTGGGTATCTGGCTTAAGCTCACTTCTTTTGGCTTAATTTTTTTGAAAGACTGGGCTAAGTCTGAATCTCAAGTTGCTTAGGAGTTTGTGGTATGGACCAAGCCAGCCACCGCTTACTCCATCACCTCCTCCTGGGTCCTTTGAGGGATTCCCACTTTCCAGCCCAAACTCAACCAGGGATAAGCTATTAACCAGTGCAAGACTGTGGATAATGGAGTGTTTTCTCTTTGGGGTGCTGGACAGAAGCGTGTTTGGGGGCTGAAGACAGCAAAGCCTGAGGCAGGTGTGCAGTCTGGTTACAGCAGGACCAGCCAGGGCGACCTCAGGGTTGTCTGGCCCTGCTTGACCCTCCTGCCCACAACCAGACAAGTTATTTTGCCCTTGGCGCGTGTTGTGCACCTTGTGCGTGTTTGGGGCGGCACGAGGAGCGTCTCCTCCCTTTCCCCGTGCTCGCAGGCCAAGGTACAAGGGGACGAGGCCGGAGCGGGTGCAGGGCACCACGTTAGGGGCCAGTTCCATCGACGCTAGCGGATATCCAGGCTCTGCCCCTGTAGCCGAGTCCTGGTTTCTGTTTGCTTGGCCCTGGCCACCGCAGAACTTGTACCCGGAGGCTGGCACTGCAGCTGGTGTTGGCTGTACCGTGTCCTTGTTGGGTTACCCAGGTTAAATAACTGTGTCTTATTTTCCAGAGTTCGCATTTGCCTGCAGATGCAGAAAAGGAAATGGCTTGCCTCATTTAAGCTGACCTTTTTTATTTTTTTTAACTTTTTTTTTTTTTGCATTCCTTGTTACTCGCTCCTTTAATCAGGCAACTTTTTTTAATCTTATTTTGACATTTGTGTTGGAATTAACGTGATTGGCAGCAAGCTCCACTAAATGAGAATTTTGGAGGTGTTGCCGTGCAGCTGAACGAATCCTTCCTTGCAATTTGCCTTGGCAGCGCTCGCCGGGGCCGCGTCAGCTGGATGTTATTGTGTGGGGAGATGGGTAACGGGCAGGGAAATCGCATGTGCCTGCAAATTAAACCCTTGGAGCACCCAGGCGTTGGAGCGCAGCATCGCACAGCGCTGTAACGCAGGCTTCTGTGTTGATTTTTCCCAGCAGAGACCTTTGATTTGACATTGAGCCCCGCAAATGCTTTGGAATGGTCATTCTTAATCATTCCCGCTGTCCAGCCTGGAAGCATCTTCTGCCTGTTACCAGAAATACTTTATCCTGTTACCTGTTTTCTTTTTCCCATGGCCTTTTCGCTGGCATTTTGCCATGACGAGCGCCCTTCACAAGGGATAAAGCAAAATAAAATAAGCTCGGAAAATAACCTATGCTGTCTTCAGTAGTACAACTTGATACAAGAGAAGAATATTGAATATGAAATCACATTATAGTGCTGTTGTAGACAACATTTTAATCCTGTGTGATGCAAGGGGACTGAATATAGCTTTTCTGACTGCTCTTTTTAGTTAAGTTTGCAGCAAAAAAACGTAAGTGGTGTGCAGCAAAATATAAACTGAGGCTTTGTGTCTTTCTGTATATGTAAACAAGCAAGAAAAACAATCTCGAGAAGAGCCATTGGTTTGAAATGTGAATTTTCCGAGCTGTAAATGGCTGCGTTTCATCTGACTTTTCTACCAGGAATTTGAGCTCTAATGGATATGTTGGATCGAGCTGATGGGCAGAAAGGAATGGGCAGAAATTAGACGTGTAAATGACTTGAGCCCCTGAGAGCTTCTCATTAAAAACAAAACAAAAACCCTCCTTGAACACATACGTTTTCGTTGCATAGCTGTACCTGCTGGGGAAATGCATGGAATTGCAATCGGTAATTGTAATCGGTGCTGAAAATCACTAGGGCAACCAAGAAACCCCGAGGTTTCGGTTTACCTCATTCCTTCAGCGCTGGAAAAGAAGAGACGAGACCTTCGTTGCTGCCATGTCGGGGCATGTGCAGAGCAGGGACCTTCCTCCCGGGCCGCTGGTTTTGTTGGGTCCCTTGGGGCAGAAGGTCCTCCCGAGTCAGCAGCTTCATTCCTGAGAGAAGATGATGGTGAGAGACGTGTCCCGACCTTGGAGGTAGGGCTGGCAGGGCTGCAGCTCTGGTGCTGGGAAGACCAGACATCCTTCCCTGCTCCATTCAAGCGCCTCAGTGGTGGTACCTGAGTGGAGAAGAGTAGGAGAAATTCCTCTTCCTGCTGTGCCTGGCTTTGCAGCCCCTGGAGAAGAGGAGGAAATTCCCATGCACTTGCATGAGGAGGAAGCAGGGGCTCTTGAGGATGGAGCTGAGCTCTTGAGATGTGGGTGCTCCGGTCCTGGCTGGAGGAGCAGACGAGCTCTGGTGCTTGCAGACACCAAGGAAGCTGCTTGCTGGGTGAAGGGTAGCCTAGGCCTCAGATTTAAAGGCAATTTAGAGCTCCATTGACTTGTAGGATAAAACGGTGATTTGAATTTATTTCATTCCTCTGCTGGCTGAGGGCGGGTGAGCCGGGGCAGGGGAGATGCTGCAGCCCAAGCTCCGTCTTTGCGCAAAGCTTGGGCTGCCTGTGCTGCCTTGCAGGAAAATATCCCTCTTCAGATGCTGTGGGAGATGTTAGCCCAGCTGGAAAACACGGGTTGGGACCTGTCGGGAGGGAAGTGAAATCCGACGGAGAAGGTTTGCACCAGACTTAAATACAGTTGTAGGAGCGAGGGACAAAGCTCCAAACCTCAGCAGTGACTCCAGAAATTCCGGGCTGGATCAGTAGTTTTTTCTGCTGTCAGAAAGCCAAGCTGCTCTTGTTTTTAGGAAGGAGAGGGAGATGTTCAGAGGCCGGGCAAGCCTGTGTTGGAGCAGCACAGGGGCTCGGAGCAGGTCACGCTTAGCGAGGCGGCCCTGGCTAAACAGGGCCCTGCCGGAGCGGCACTCGCTGGATGTGGCCTCGGCAGGTGCCTGCTCTGCTCTTACCCACCCCGCTAACGCTGCCCGAGGAGGCCGTGGCGACCGTCACAGCGAGCGTCCTGCTGAGCGCCACGTCGGCTTCTCCCCTGCCCCGGAGATGGAGTGCTGGGGATCTTGCTGGCCGCGGGTTTATCTCACGTGGCAGAGCAGGCTGAGCCCGTGCGCCGAGTCCCTCGGCGCGAGCGGCGCCGTGTAGCCTTTGCTTCTGTCATTTGTGCCGGCCTGGCCTGCAGGTGATTTATCTTGATAATGAGTTCTGTTGTGCACAGGTTTCCAGGAGAGCACTGTGAGCACAAGTACCGTTAGTGAAGGAGGAGTGAGGGGAGGCTGAAAGCTGGGATGTGCAGAGAGGATTTCTCTGCATTTGGCAAGATACAGGAAGATGTTTCATTTCAATAGCAGCTGAGCAGCTGACCTGTGCGGCGCTGAACCCCTCTTCCTCCAGGATGGTTTTTGGACCGCGATGGGAAACGCTCCTGCCAAGGCCGGGTGCTGGGTGGGTTTCCAGGAAACCCGGATTATCACTCCGCTTTTATTGTGCTCTTTGAAGCGTTCCTTGATGGACTTACTTTCCTAGCAGGCACCTCTATTCCCGCTGTCTCTGCGGGACGCTAGCGCAGGCTTCGGCGCAATCGCCTGATGCTGCAGATTCCTATTCAAGGCACTAATCCCTCTGTGTTGAAGGGCTGCTTGCAGCCCCCCGGTCCCACGGTTGGGTTTGTGTGCGCGTGAGGATCTGCCTGGCACAAGGAGACCTTGATCGGGAGCCAAATGTGCTGCTGGCACAGAGGTGGGAATAGCAGCCAGGAGCGCTCCTCTCTTTCAGGGGAGCCTAAAAGCCATCCCCAAGCGGGGGAATCGCGGCAGCTCCGGCAGATGAACGTGACTCTTAGGGGGCTAAAGGGGAGCGCGGCTGAATTACCCAGATGGTTTTCCAGAAGTCGTAAAAAGTTAGTTGAAGCATTTCTTTATTAGTTGTGTGTTAGGCTGCCTCCAAAGCGTGGGGATGAAAAGGCTGTCTGGGTCTTTGGGTCTTAGGAAGCTTAGGGGCTAGAGCAAGGCCAGAGGGGTCTGTGGCTCCTGCTACAGGAGATAAGGGGAGCTGGTTGTCCCCCACAGCCCTTTGTATCTTGTGGGACGTTCCCACTTCAAATCAGGTTTTCCTTCTTGCTTTCTCATGTGTTTTGCTGACTGCAAGCCCTCTGCTAAGGATGAGGGATGCTCCCTGCTCATGGCAGAGCAGAGCCTACAGTTGTGTGTGTGTGAGAATGGGCAGTGCTGGTTGCGAGGGACGGTGCCGGCTGCGTGCGGGTGTGCATGCCGAGCAGCTTATCAAATTAAGGGTGGGTTTGGGGCATGCCCGCAGCCCAATGCGCGGCATGTGAAATGTGATTTATTACCCCCGCGGAATGCCGCGAGGCCGCGATCCGAAACACACGACACCGTTTAATCGGAAGGTGGACCGGAAAGCAGAGGCGCACGAGGGCCGAGCAGTTGGCCCAGCATCCTGGGCAAGGCTCGAGGCGAGTGCTGGTGGGCTCTGTCCTTGGCCGTCTCCGGGTAATCTCATCTGGTGCTCTGCTGTGCAAGCTGGGCTTGTTGCAGCTTGGGTCTGAAGGCAAAAACCTAGTATGGAAGTAAAAGAGCGAAAAACAAAGCAAAATAATGAGTTAAACGCATGAAATTGTGGGGTAGAAGAGTCCCCGCTGTGGAAGAGCATCGCTTTGTGCACCTGCGGTTACCGTTGCCACTGAAGGGCTTTTGGGTTGTTGTTCCCCCCGAGGTCTCTGTTGTGTAACCCGTCAGAAGGCAAGGAGAGTGTTAGTACCAAAATCTTGGGAACTTTGCTGAATAAATGACCTAATTAACACTGAAGAGGACTTCAGTGCTCTGAAACACTTGCAGAGTGCTTAGTTGAGTAGGAATAGACTGAAAGAAAGAAGACTTTTTTTTTTTTCCCTCCTGTTTTCTTTCTCTCATGCAAACATTAGCAAAATGAACTGTTTCATCCTTGCAGAAATTCAGGTGCCAGTCTGCTTAGTCACAATCAAAATACTTTAAATGAAAAATTATCCCACTTAATTGGGGCTTTTTAAACAGAACAATTTAGAGCTACCTGCTTTGTTTAAATGATTTTATTAGCATAAATTAGCC
>JAUBNY010000836.1:2165256-2175702 GCA_032275445.1 Crypturellus soui
AAGCTCGCAGGTCGCTTTACTCAATTGCTTCTTGCCTTGGTAGCCCTCAGGTGATTGCAGCATGCCTCTTATACTGGTGTCTGCCTGGGGTTTGGAACAGCAGAGTGAGACCAGATGTCTCAAACTCCTACTGTTGTGAGCACTGCCACCTCCCAGTTGCCTCTAATCAGAGGCACTGCCAGCAAACTCCCATTAATGTGACTTGTGTTACTGTTGTGTTCTTGGGAATTAGATAAAATAAACTTAACATAACTAATAGTGTTATGGCCAGTTTATCTGGTACCAAAGCAAGGCCTTCACCGCTGTGACCATTTTGTAGCACAGTTGAAAATGAAAATTTGCTGCAATTTTGTCTTCTATAGCAATCTTTCCAGCAGCCATGTACTTACTTTGTAATTTAAAACAAGACCAGGATCAAAATGCACAGGATAATCTCAGTGCTAAGTGGCAGGCTCCACTGTCTCCCACCCATATTCTAGTATCATTCTCAGGTAGGACTTCATCCGCTGCAAAGGGGAAAAACAGCACACTCCATTGGTTTTTATCATTTTAAGGTAATTTGACCTAGTAGGAGCTGCATGTTGATTAGCTGATAATAAAGAGGGAGATTAATCAGCAGCCATTAGGTAATTAAACATTATGACAAGTGAAGAGAGAAAAGAACTTGAGGAAAGTCGAGAGTCCTGCATTCTCTCCTTTTTTTTCTTTTTTTTTTTTTTTTTTTTTTTTTTTTTTTTTTGCTATTAATATATATGTTTTCTTTATTCTGGCTTCCCATGCTTGCTTATTTCTGAGCAAAACATTGTAGTTGAAATTAGTTTGGACTAAAAACATGCAGCCTTGCAAGTTGACCAAGTGCAGGGGTATGTTTATATTGCGAAAGAGTGTTGCCCTTAACGCGCAGCCTAATTGGCACCTGCCACCGTGGACTAAAGGACGTGCAAAATCGGCCCTTGTGGAATCCAGGGAGACCCTTGCCCGTTTCTGCGATGGCCTTTGTGGAGGGCAGCAGCGAGTAGCTCAGAAGACCTCACACTGGGATGGGTTGATAGCATTTTAAGTGGGGAAACAGGTGACCGCTACTGTTCTCTTCCTTGCTGCGTCTCCAGGGGTGTAAAGCAGGTCCCCTTGTTCCAGCCGGGCTCGGAGGTCTGGGCACTTCATCCCTCCAAGCTCTCTGAAGCAACAACCCCCTAATAGCTGCTTTTAGGGAGCCCCTTAACCTGGATACAGGCAAAGCACTGGATTTCTGGATGAGTGTTTGGGGTCCTGGTTCTCCTTCCTTTGAATCCTGCAAAACAGGTTTCCACGTGTTGTGGGTAGAGGGGTGTTCTCTTGTTTTGGGTGGTTCTGATTTGAGTACTTTTTTTTTTCCTGGGGAAACTAATGACTTACGTGACAGAGAATTCTGGTGTAACTAGATGGAGCAGTTAATGGCTTAGCTGTGTCCTTTTTTTATTGCAGTCTTGGGCTGTGTGTTTCCATGAAGGTCTTGAGAAGCTGAAGGCGCCCTTTTTGTGGCAACAGTCAAAAATGGGGAGAAAAACCAAACTTTTGACATCTGTGGGTGCCCAGTGGGATGTGGGAATTCCCACCAGTGTGAGTGAAGACCCTTTGAAGCTACTGGGAAGATTCCCATCAATCCCAGCAGCTTCTTCGTTTCCCAAATGGTTTGCGCATGGAAATCTAGTGGCAGTAATCCTGCTTTAGGCCTCTGAGGGGGAGGAAACCAAACTCTGGGGGAGCAGCCGTGGCACCATCGTTGGCACAGTCTGGGTGCCCATGTGAACCCAGCGTGCAGTCTGTGAAGACCTCCTGCTCCGTTGCCTGAAGTTTCCCGTCTTAGCTTGCCACTGGCTTGTCTGGGATCGAGCTCAAGGACCTTGAGGACATGGAGCTTCTAGAGAGGGTCCAGCGGAGAGCCATGAAGGTGATTAAGGGCATTTGTCATATGAGGAAAGACTAAGCGAGCTGGGCCTGATTAGTCTGGAGAAAAGAAGGCTGAGAGATATGGCAACATGTTCAAGTACATGAGGGGAGGATGGGGCTAGGCTCTTCTCCGTGGTGACGGGATGAGGGGTAACGGGTGCAAGTTGAAACATAGCAGGTTTCATCTCCATGTGAGGAAGAACTTTCCTGTGAGGGTGACAAAGCCCTGGCACAGGCTGCCCAGAGAGGCTGTGGAGTCTCCTTCTCTGGAGATCTTCCAAACCCACCTGGATGCTGCCCTGTGCCACGTGCTCTGGGTGTCCCTGCTGGAGCAGGGGTTGGACTAGCTGATCCCTAGAGCTCCCTCCCAACCTCAGCCCGCCTGGGATTCTGTGAGCGCTCCGGCAGCGGGCGGGCAGCCCCTGCTTGGCTGGCGGCGGCCTCGGTCGCGCTCGGCCTGGCGTCTCCCTGGCAACGTGCCGAGCGGGAGGGCGTCCGGCGCCTCCGCGGGCGCCTCGGCCACCGGGGCCTCCCGGGAGGCTGCGGGGAGAGAAGGGGCTCGAGGCGGCGGCAGGAGAAGACAGGCACGAGCCCTCGGCTCCCTGCTCGAGTGGTGCCGAACAGGAAACGCTAGACTTGTCCTGAGCGCTGCTTTTCCTAGTGAAAACGGGAGAGCAGTGTGTTTAGTGCAGATTTTGAGGCAAGCTGTGATGGTCGAAGGCTCTGAAGGCCTCAGGGCGTCCAGAAGGGATGAGAGACAGCTTGTATGCTTGGAAAAAGTCAGCGGCTGCCGTAACCCTCCATCCTTCCAAAAGGATAGTGAAGGATTTTTCCTTTTTTTCCCCTTAGAGTCATGACATACCAGATCCAATCCTAGTTGCCTTGGGGTGCAGGCGAGCCTTCCAGGGGAAGGAAACAGCAGGGAGACGTCACCTGCGGCGAGTTCTGCGCACTATTAGATCTGCTGAACTATTAATTTTTTTTTTAAACTCAAAACTTAGGCCTGCAGCTGCCTTAATGCCACCCTTTTAAAGTCTTTATTGGTTGGCAGCGATATAAAAAGTTAATAACAGATTTATAATTTTATTAGCATTTATGCTGCAAATGCAAGAGAGTTTCCCCAACCCGAATTTAATGCATCCTTAAAGTCCTTTTTATTAGCTTGTTAATTCCCGGCAGCACTGTTTTATTGGAGTGTTATTGAATGTACTGCGCTTTCTCTAGGAGGGAAGCAGTGCTTTAGAGCTAGATTATGAAAAAGTAGTTTTTTTTTGGGGGGGGAAATCTTCATTTGTACTTCCCCAAAGTGGCTAATTCATGAGGCTGGCAAGTGCTTTTGGCAGATGCAGGTGGGAAGGAGCAGGGTCCTGTTCCGCAGGGAGCGTGGCCTCTGTGGGACACCGACTTGCTCCTAACCTGCTGTTTTCCATCAGGTTTTGGCAGGTTGGTGGATGAGTTTTGAATCGAGGCAGCTGTCTCAAAGGGTCCCTTTTCCCTGTTTTTGTTTTCTTTTTTGTTTTCGCTCCCCCTTAGGGCTGCCTGTCAGAGATGTGATCCCTCGCTGCTACAGTAATTTTGACAAATGCCCTGTGTGTGAGCACAATATTCCAACTGACCCAAACTTTTCCACATCTGAGGGCGGGGATTTTTCCCCCTACTCTCTCTGCTATTACACTGAAAAGTAAATTACTTTTGGAGCAGCTCACCTTTTCTTGCAGCTTTTAGGACCTCTTCTCCTGTCACCAGGGGCTCTTTCTAAACACGTGCACTGGGTGTACTGAAGGCAGCATCTGCTTTTTTTGATTGCTATTTTCAGTATTTTTGCCTGGTAGGATTATGCCTGTGTAGCTGTTACTGTTCATTCCTATAATGGGTAAAATGGCACCGTAAATAAGTGTACGTCTGAGCTTCTGGGTGTGCTTAACTTCCATGGGCTGGAGTTAATGCTTCCCTAGTAAATGCTGAGTTACTTCGAAGCAGGGATGACTCTTATCCAAACCCCTTTTAACTCTCTCTCTTACTCTGTTTCCACCTCAACTTGCCTTATTTTCCCTGGTATTTTAGCATGCCGATAGGATCCCGAATTCAAAGGTCGTAATGACAAGCACTGCCTTCGTCTGGCTAGGAAAGAGACTGAGCCGTTCCAGACCTAAAAATGTGAATTTCTGTGGGCTGAGCAAACGTCTGAGAGCTTATTTACTGAAGCCGTTCCTTGTCTGAACATAATGCGCATAACAGACCCGTCCGGTGTGTCAGCGTAGGGGAAAGGCTCCCGATTCGGCCCAAGGTGTGTTCTTTGCAAGTCTGGAAGATGCTGATTTCCTTTCTCTGGAGAGGGAAATAAAGCAACCGAGGTTGGTGGAGATGCCGCGACACCTCATCCTGGCTGTGTGCAGCACCTCGAACTTTATAGTCTTTAGCAGCTTCCTCTCGAGGAAAAGCTGAAATCTAAATAGGGTGATGCTCAGCAAATAGGAAAGCTGAGTTCAGTGAGGTTTAAGTTTGTGTAAGTTTGCTTGTGTTTAGCTGAGACAACATGCCATATTCCCTCTCTAGCCTGTAGGTATTAATCCTGAGGCTTCAAATCAACCCAAAACAATTTTGGGTTGAATTGTCGTCTTGCAGGACCTTTCTCTCCCTCCCAGTCTACAGGCAATCGTGCTAGTAACACCAGCATTTCCCACCCGGGTGGTTAAAGCTGGAGAGGAGGAATCCCCCCTTCCTTTAAGATGATTGTGAGCTCATTACTTCATTTTAAAAGTCACTACCCTAAAGATTCACCCACAAACGTGACTCTTTAATCCACAATTAACCTCTTGGCAAAGGTTTTATAGTGTGATACGTGTATATAGTGTAATAGATGAAGGAGTTCCTGTGGTTTCCCCAGGCACGCTCGCAGTCGCAGGATAATCGCTGTCAGGCATCCAGTGAACTCCTCAGAGTTTGCACATTAGGGAATAAGCGGGGGAAACAACATCTCGCCGCGTAATTTAGTGTCATTGATTGGAAGCTGCCGAGGTTTACATCTCAAATAGGCTTTGAGTGCAACCGATACTGCTTTTAACTTTGTTGTTGTTGCTGTTACACATGCTCGCTCCACGCCACGGTGCATTTATAAATACTACGGCACAGTGTTTCAAGACAAATGCAAACCTGACTCAGGCTGTGAAAGCTGCAGAGCTCAAGTGTTGCAAGTTGTTAGGAAAGTGTACTAGACCCCATAGGCCTTAAACTGTCAGTGACAACCCAGAGATTTGGGCTACTGAAAACACTTGATGCACAAATGTCTCCCTTGAAGACCCGCTTGTCAGGGGATCAGTTTTTATAGAGTTGTTTCAAATTTCTCTTATTTTCCTTTCTGAATTCCCTTGAGTTAGTGAAGGCAGTATGATAAACCATGCCTTAACATTTTTTTTTCCTTGGTTATTCTAGGGTGCTTCCCTTTTTCTCAGCTTGACCCCATTAGACAAGAGAAACAACAAAAACACGACAAAATCAGCCCAGGGTCTTGCTTGTTACTTTGTGCTTTTGCAGCTTTTGGTTAGCAGAACCAGCGGAAGAAAAACTTGGATGGGAAAAAGTTTCAATATTGCACACTTTCCACAATAAACAAGGCAGAAAAAATATGGAAAGTTTGG
The DNA here is from genome assembly GCA_032275445.1 of Crypturellus soui. Classification (NCBI taxonomy): domain Eukaryota; kingdom Metazoa; phylum Chordata; class Aves; order Tinamiformes; family Tinamidae; genus Crypturellus; species Crypturellus soui. The sequence continues at coordinate 2,170,824 of JAUBNY010000836.1, forward strand.
AAATATTAAGTCTCATGCTGAGTTTAAAACGTAGTTTATGGAGGCAGTGTTAGGAAGGTGATTCGATAGAGCTCTGGTACTGACGTCCGAATGCACCGTGCGAGCCGATGCTTCCCGCATCCATCCCCAGGCCAGCCGAGTGCTGGAGGAGCAGCCCCGTGCAGGGCACGGGACATTAATTCCCAGGTGTGTCTGGGGATCGGGACCAAGATGTGTGTCTGGTTTGCAGCACGGTAGGAGGTTCCTTGAAGCTGGGGCACCTTTTTCCTGCCCTTAAACGTGCGGGGACACTCGGCTCTCCTGAGCAGCCACTGTCCTCCCGGCGTAAGGAGTGTGCGGGATACAACCTGTTTTCTGGTTATATTTGGCTAACTAAATCCTTCAGTTTCCAGTGTCTGCGACACAACAATACAGCGTGATAGGGAGAAAACAATAACCTAAATTAAATCTCCAGAAGCCCCTTAACAGCTGAAAGGGTGGCAGCTATTCCCGCTGGCATCCCGATTATTGTACCAGAGCACTGGCGGAGACAGGCAGGCTTAATATTATCAATTATGGCAGGGCTTTATCTGAAATATTCAAGGAACAGCTGTGTTGTGTTTCGGCTATTGCAATCTTGATGGTGTCAGCACAGACAGATTTCTTTGTGTTTTCTTGGCGAACGGAATAGCCAAGTGAAACCCCGCTAAGTGCAGCCCTGGGGCCCAAGCTTTACCTGGGATGCGCGTGCAGCTTTTGACATGCTGACAAATGCGTGTTTTATAGTGGTTTTATTTATTTAAATTTGGCCAATGAAGGGGAGAGCGTTTTATTAAAAAGGGGAAGTAATTTCTTAAAATATTGTCTGGGGGTCGGCCCATGGAGGAGGCTGACAGCAGACTGCATCGAGGGGGGTTGGCACCCGAGAAGTGTTTCTGTATTAATTCCAGTCTAATAGAGACCTTTGTAGACAAGATTCACCAAGAAGGTGCTTAAACCCGATCTGCCGTGCGTTTTATTTGTGGATGGCCAAGTGGTGTGGGGGTTTCTCCCCTGGGAGCAGAGAGGCCCAAGACATCTGGTGCTGGCAGCGTTGCAGGTCGCGCGTGGAGCCGAGCGAGGCCGAGCGCGTCGCTGCGCCCGGCCGGCCGGGCCCTTCGGGGCTCCAGGTGCCGTGTCCCAGGGAGTCCGCAAAAGGCAAGCGGGAAAAGGGAATTTGTTGTCAAGAGATGCAAATTGTCTGTACTTGGCTGTGGGCTTGCCAAGGTGGGGAGGGCTAAACCTGCTGTTTTGGCAGCTCTGGTGGCAAAGCCTTGCAAGGGTTAGCAAACACGGATGGTGATGAATCTCGTTTCCTCACGTTCTTCATGAAGAAGGCAGCCGTGTGCTCATAAAATGCTTTTTAGGAGAGCAAGAGGATGGGAACAGGGGACGAAACGTCCTGTGTTGCAGGGGCCGCTGCCGTTCGGCTTTCCAGGCTCCTCTCCGTGCTGACAGTCGGGTGACCTTTAGCAGCTGCGGAATGAAGGAGTTGTTGAATGACTTCGGTTTTACGAGATAGGTATATAACACAAGTGGGTATTAACTATAGTATGTCCACGGGCAGAAAGTTCACCTGAACGTGAGGCAGGTGAAACAAGCTGTTCCCCCTGGAGGTCTGTGCCCTGAAGGACTTGCTGTGCTCGTCTGCTGCTCTCCAGGCTCAGGAGATGATCCAGGATGGAGACCATGGGTGGAAAGGGGACGAAAGGAGCAGCAGCACCGAGAGCCCTGCAGGTTGTCGGAAAAATCTGTTTCTTCCTGCCTTGCCTGTCTCCTGCCTTTGGAGCCCGCGGGCACTCGCATGAGTGTTGGGTCTAATTGGAAATTGAGTCCCTTGCTTTTAAAATCTTTTCGTAAGACACTCGCCTACTTCATTAAATCATTAAACGAGTTTAGCAGGTATTAGTTTTGAGCTTTATTAATTGTGACTTGTTTTTCATTATGGGATAATTGTCAGTCACAAAACATAACCGCTGCAACGTAGCTGAGCCGGCGCCGCGGGCTGCGGCAGGAAGGTCACTTGCGCACAAACTTCCTTGGTAACTTCTTGCGGGAGGAGTTCGGGGAGTCCTGGAAGGAACCGCTTGGCTTCGGGCAGGCAAACCAGCGGTGTAGAAGCTTCCCCACAGCATCAGACTCTCAGGGAGGGATTTGGTGAAGAACAGCATGAGTTTGTGCGTTGGATGGAGTGTGAATGAACCGGTCGTGCCTCCAAGGGGAGGCCTTCTGAAGCGATTTCGGTGCTCGCTTGCTCAAGGTGATGTGTGAGCTGGTAGCGCTGCAGAACCCGGCTTATGCTGGGGACAGGGAGGCACCCGTCTCACTTTGGGATTTGGGGACGGTCACAGTGAAAACTGCCCTTATTTTCCAAGGCTGCGCAGGTTCCTCGCTCTGCGCGAGCGCTGCGAAGCTGCTCCGAGGGCCTCGAGAAGAGGCGCCGGCAGCGCGACTTGCTCAATAGCTCCGGACCGGCTGCTCGGGGTTGACAAGAGCGGTGCAATTTATCTTGAGCTGCTCTCAAGGGACTTCAGGGGAGCTAACGATGCATCATGTTAAAGATGCTTCCGTGAAACAGTTGGACCGCGTGAAGCTTCTTTTCTAATTTAGCACCGAAGAAACACAGAGTGTTTCCCCAGCAAAGACAGACCTTGGTGCGCAGCCCCTGGGAAGGGAGGGACACATCCAAGCTACAAAAACAAGTTTTTAGCTGCTCCCCAGGGAATGTGATGAAAGGCTTTGGAGGCTCGGTGGTTGGTCTGGGAAACATCCATCCTTCTGCTCGGAGGGAATCACTGTTGCCACCCCAACATTTGCAAGCAATAGTAAGAGATATTAGTAGCCTGTGGAAACCCATTGTGTCATGAAAATAATTTGCCATTGCGAAGTGATAAAACCTTTCTACAGATGATGGCTTAAAATGTATTAAAAAAAAAAAAGACCTTTCTGAGACTGCTGAGAAGAAAAGATACACGATCTGTTAAGGGCCTTGTCGGAGAGATGACACCAGTGCTGTGATTTCGGTTGCCTGGTATTTTATCTGTTGTTTAATGGGCTAGCAGAGTAAAATATCACCCCATAATGACTCTCGAATGTGTGGGGGTTTCTTTATTGCCTTTTCCGGAGACAGAGGCTTCAATCCGGTCCTGAAGAAGCTCCTCGTATAACTGGGTAATAGGCCGGTAAATCAGAGGCAACCGGCCGGCGGAGGGGTAGGGGAAGGGAGTTGAGGCGGGAGCACTGGCAGCCTCATCCATCCCGCGGTCCGGGCTTTTTGGGCTGCTTTGTTGGCATCAGGAGAAGGGGGTACCTGGTAGCTTTTGCAGAATGGGTAGTCTGAACTAATTTTTTGAGTGGTGGGCTCTGTCTTCTGTTGTTGGACATGGAAGTGATTCATTTGGATCCTTCTCTTGCTCTGATATTCAGCTGGAGAGCTCTAAAATCCATTACACGGAGCAAGTGTTGGGGCTTGGAGTCTGGCACCCTCCCACAAAACATCTAGTGTGTTGTGAGGACGTGGAGGAGTGAGGGAAGGGCTTCTCTAGAGTCCCATGAGGATGTGGGTATCACTGGGAATCGTAAGCTCCAAGCCGTGGGCTCCTGCAAGGAGAGCCTGGGTTGCGCTCGGATAAACGGAGCATCGCATGGAGCCGGGCGAATTGACGGGCTGAGAGTTTGCAGGAGCTTTATTCCTGGAAGGTCTTGGAGCCGTTTCCCTCCGAAGGCACCTGGACCTCCCTCCTTCACGGAGATGGAGAGGTCGGATTCAAGGTCGGTCGTGGTGACGTGGCCGCCTTTCCCGCTGGTGCCATTAGCATGCGGAGCAGGGACGCGCCGTTGTACGGCAGCGCTCGCCTCCCCGCAGAACGCACGGGATTCCATATGCACTGCTTTCCCTGGAATTTGTTTATCTTCACAGTTGGCCACGAATAAATAAACCAGCCGTATGGTTCCCGGGAGTATACGCTCTACGCCTCAATTATTGGTGCATTATATTGGCAGCAGATGCTGCATTCCCCCGTATAAAAAGGAGGAAGATTTCCGAGCACTAAACCCACATTTTTTGCTTATGCACAGTAATTATCGCCATTCTTTCATCTCAAAGGCATCTGCCTGACGTCCCCCAATCCCCACGTGTTGTGTTGCTGCTCGCGTTGCGTCGGCTCCTCGAGGCCGCGGTCACGGTGACTTCTGCCTGGACACAACCCTGCCCTCTTTTCAGCCAACAGCTCCTAAATAAGAGAGGGTTTGGGCAAATCAAGGTAGTTTGGGCTTCCAGCGTGTCAAAACTTCTGTTTTTATGGTTATTTTTTCTTGCAACTGTGTTTTGTGCAGTCTGCTCAAGGCAGTGCGACCTTGATGCCGAGCAGCTCCCTCTCCTGAGTTTCACAGGTACCAGCTCAAGGATTTGCAGGCTGAGGCGTTTGCTCCCTTACAGAAGTGCGTCGGAGCTTCAGGTTTGCTTGGAACATGCAGCAGTTTTCCCCTCTGCTTTGCTCCTGAGCCAGCATTTGGGACTGGGAGCTTCGCTTTCACGTATGGGGTTTGGAAGATATGCGGTTGGTTCAAAACTGATGTCAGAACCCTGATTCTGGCGGGTGAGCAAAGGGGTTTAACTCCTCTAGAAGAGAGGATATGACTTTATATTTTCAGCTGTTTTTTTCTCCTTTTCTTTCTCCCCCTCCCCCTCCATTTTAGGAAATTTTTGCCCCGTTGGGGAGGCAAAGGATGGCTCTGCGGGTTTAAAAATGAAATGCAAATTTTAGGCAACTCATTTGGTTGGTGCCCTTCAAAATAAGGGAAAAACCTCGTTGCTCTCACTGATTGACAGGTCCCTGAATTAAAGACTTCAAAACCAGGC